>PVHY01020696.1:0-25086 GCA_004024945.1 Uropsilus gracilis
TCCTTCCTTCCTTCCTTCCTTCCTTCCTTCCTTCCTTCCTTCCTTCCTTCCTTCCTTCCTTCCTTCCTTCCTTCCTTCTTGGTTTTTGCCTCATGTTAGTGAGAAGTGTCCTAAGAACTAGAAACAAATAGTACTATTCTTACCTGGTCAGTACTTCAGTAAGGTAGCTATAATAACTTCATTCCTAAAAGATCTTACCATTGAGTTTTCCATAATTATAATTTATACACACAAGGAATACTTTCAGATTTAAATTACATTTTAACATGTGTGACTCTTTTTATTCATCTCAGTTACTTAAGTGGATTTTTAAAATACACAGTCACTCATTTATTTCTTTTCATCTTTCCCAGGTGTATCTCAAATTCTGAGGTGAGAGAATATTTTGTGAGTGTTGATTTGTAGTTCTCTGCATCCTTTTTATCTAGCCAAGTTTTCCATTAAAGGATCAAACAAAGTGCTTCAGAGAAAAGAAATGAACAGGAGTTGTTTTAGCTATTTAATGGTTTGTTGTGTGTCTGCATGATGAAGGACATCTAACCACTGATATATTTTTATAAAGAAAATTTCTTCAGACTTAGAGAAACTATTTGATACCACAGGGGGGAAAAACTGTTGTACTAGCTGCTCCTGAGGAGGATCATGTATTTCAGCTTCCTACACATTGCTCTGTAGATGATTTAAGAGTTTCAAATGACAGGAAGAGAAAGAAAAAACTTCTGTTCTTTTCTGTCAGGTGTTCTTAGAAATGCCAACTCATTTTTCTGGAGTATATATAGCACACGTTAACAAGAAAATGAGTCACTTCCAGTTCTGTGTGATACTGTGACACTATAGTAACACAACTTACAATAGCTTGAAAGCCTCGGCTTCTGAATTTTTAAAGTTACGGTTGAATTACAAACAGAGAGCAGAAGACCATGAAGAGGGCTCATATGTCAGGTGAGTTTTAGGTTGCCATCAAAGTTCAAAGGCCATGTGTTTCATAATGATAGATGCCCTTGTTAATGTGCTGAGTGGTTATTAGATATAAATAGTACTCAGTCCCACATGAGCATTTTTTTTTTCACAGCCAGACCAAGCATTTTCAGAATTCTGATTGCATTGGGTCTTTTGACCCCTGGCAAAGAGAATTTAACCACACTGAGTGAATAAAGATATATTTCACTTAAAAAACAAACCGAAGAACTATGGCAGCAGGGAAAGAGAGACTATTCTCTCAATTAGAACTGAGCTCAATTTCAAGTGCAGTATGGAAATGTGGGGGAAGTGGATGGAAACCACTGAAAAGAAGCAGGGTGAGAAAAGATAGAAACACAAGTTCAGTGGTTGGGACTAACCGATGAGAGGTTTCAGGGAGCCTGGCAGAGTTAAGTCAAGGAGTCTTTGTTATGCCATCATTGTTCCCTTCCCACAAGTATCTTCCTACCAAGCCATACCTGCTGGCTGTCCCCCTTTTGTGCATCAGTCACAAGGCCAGGCAAAAGGAATCACAAGAATGGCAAGAGACATTTCAGAAATGCCAGCTTTGCTTGATGCCAGGAAGCTACCAAAACTCAGGGTGAACAGAATCTGAGTCTGGGCTGAGTGGAACAGGGCACAGGAGAAGGGACTGCAGCCAGCATGCCCTTGAGACAGGATTAGGATTTATGGACCCTAAGATTTATGTAATTTTAAAAAATATAAACCATGTGAACAGATTCTAAGATCTTGGAAGGGACTCTTAATACAATCTTCCCAGCAAACTGCATCTAGCAGAGGCAACAAATCCCAGTCTAGAGTCCAATGGCACATTGTTATTCCAATGAAGTGGTGTATCCTCCTTTATGGCTAGTGCTTTTTGGGCCCTAGGTAAGAAATGTTTGTCAATCATGATGATGTTTTTCTATGTCTCCTTTTAAAAGCTAAAATGTCCGTTATTTTATATCTATACTCCCTCTAGAATTTATTCCTTATATAGTACGAAACAGTAGTCTTTTTTCCCCCATGAGGATATACAATTGACCCAGCACCATTTTTCCCCATAGATAATCATTTCTTACAGAGTAGTTCAGAATCATTTTTATTTTGAATCTAATAACCATATATTCTTCTGATTTTTATTCTTTCCCAATGGTCTATTTGTCTATCCTTGTCCGCCAGGACCATTCAAATTAGTAGAACTTTAAAATTAGTTTCAATATTTCTTAGTATATGTCTTCTAGTACTCTTTTCCAAATTATCTTGGTGTTCTCAACTTTTTACACTTTAATTTAAAAATCAGACCCTTGTCACTTGTCTGGAGGGCAAAAATTTTCTCCCAGTCAGTTGGGTTTCTTTTTGTTTTGTTTATTGTCTTTTATTGCTGTACAGAAACTTTTTAGTTTGATATAGTCCCAGCTGTTTATGTTTTCCTTCATTTTTTTGCCAGCCATATTTGTTTCCCAAAATGGATTTCTGAGGTGAAATTCATGAAGGGTTTTGCCCAGGTTTTCCTCTATGTATTTTATGGTTGCAGGTCTCACTTCCAGGTCCTTTATCCATTTTGAGTTGATTTTTGTACAGGGTATGAGGGTGTTGTCCTGGTCCATTTTTTTACATGTTTTGATCCAGTTTTTGTTTTCCCAGCACCATTTACTGAAGAAGCTAGCCTTGTTCCAGAGTATGTTTTTGGCCCCTTTGTCAAAGATTAGTTGACCATATATGTGTGGTTTTATTTCTGGGTATTCAATTCTGATCCATTGGTCTGTTTGTCTGGTTTTGTACCAGTACCATGCTATTTTAAGTATTATGGCTCTGATCCACAAAGAGTTCCTACAGTTCAACAAAAGCAAAAAACCCAGTCAAAAAATGGGGAGAACAACTAAAAAGATATTTCACCAAAGAGAAGATACAGATGGCTAATAGGCATATGAAAGAATGCTCCACATCACTAATAATCAGGAAAATGCAAATTAAAAACACACTGAGATACCATCTTACACCAGTAAGAATGGCCCATATAAATAAAATGGACAATAAGAAGTGTTGGTGTGGATATGGAGAAAAAGGAACTCTCTTACACTGCTGGTGAGAGTGCAAACTGGTCCAACCACTATGGAAGACTATGTGGAGGACCCTCAAACAATTGAAAGTGGACTTACCATTTGACCCATCAATCCCACTACTGGGAATCTACCCAGAGGACATGAAAACACTATTTCAAAAGGACACCTGTGCGTGCATGTTTACTGCAGCTCTGTTTACAATTGTCAAAATTTGGAAACAAACCGTATGCCCCAAAACCGACGATTGGCTGGAAAAAAAATGTGGTACATATACATGATGGAATACTTCGCACCAATCAAGGAGGACAAACACATGTCATTCACAGCAACATGGATGAAACTAGAAAGACTCATATTAGCAAATAAGCCAAAAAGAAAAAGAGAAATACAGGATGGTCTCACTTATATGATGGATATAGGGGAAAACAAGCAAACAAACAAATAAGAAAGAAATAAAAACAACAAATGGGACTGAACAATGGAGTGAGAGAGGAGGAGGGGGAAGAAGGTGGCGGAGGCGAAGGGCACAAAAGAGTAGGATGGTTAACAGGTGTTAGCTAAGTGGGAAAACCCCAGGGTACACAATAATGCATAGTGTAATATAAATATAAATACACATATATATGCAAATTTAAAAACATTTAAATTAAATAAAAAATAATTTAAAAATCAGAATCATCCTGTTAACTTACCCACATATGTGCACATATCCATGAAATTTTTTTCTTGAACTTTTAGACTTCTGAAGATGTTTAGGAAAGCTGAAAACCAGATTTTATTTTATTTTTTAAAAATTGATTGCACATATATGTATTTTACATTGTTGTCTACACCAAGGTTTTCCCATCACCTTGTCACCTATTGTGCCCTTCCTCCCCCAATTTTACCCTTCCCCCTTTTTGCTTTATGCTTCAGTTCTGCTGACAGTTAGTTTCAAATTTTCCTTGTCCTTTTGTTTGCTAGTTTCCCCTATATCCTGCATATAAGTGATATCATCCAGTATTTATCTTTTTCTTTCTGGCTTATTTCTACTAGCTTGATTCCTTCTAAGTCCATCCATATTATTACAAATGCATCAAATTTGTTGTTTTTGCTTGTGGAATAGTATTCCATTGCATACAAATACTTTCTGATCCATTCATCTGTTTGGGGGCATTTGGGCTATTTCTACATCCTGGTTATTGTAAATAGTGCTGCAATAAACATCGATGTACAAGTGTTCTTAATCTCCACAAAACTCTTTGTCATAGACAGTAGCTTTATTCCTGTTTTACAGCTTGAACAACTAAGGTAGAGAGGATAAGTAACTTGGTCATGGCTAAAACAGTTAGTAAGTGACAGAGTCAGAATTTTATGCTCAGGGAGTCTGAGGCAATTTTCTACTATTACATTATGCCACAGTAAAAGTACTATAATAAAATGGTACAGGTACAGAAAATGGTATAGATATAGTAGAATGATAGGAAGAAAATTATATAGAGAAAAATTAGGAAGTCAGATATTGGACTGGGTGTTCTGAGGAAGGAGATAAGACCCAAGATGCAAGTGGGGACTGCAGTCTGGGGCAGAAATCCCTGAGATATTGTAGGTATAGGTGGGTCTAAGAGAATATCTCTTCCTACATTCCCAGAATGTGCTGGGCATTACTGGGTCACAGATTCAGGGTCACTAGGCTGTTTGATAATGTACTTACTACCCAATGAGGAGACTTCAACTTGTCTTGGAAACCACTATATTTGTAAGGACTGCAGAGGCTTTACCCTTGAACTATCCCCACCATCCATCCCCCTCAGCTGCGAAGCAAATCCCCATCCTTTACATGGCTGTTCAGTTTGGCAGATTAAGTAATTTCTAGTTGGAGTCTGCAAGTTATAAGGGTAAACATTCTCTTAAGCCCCAATTCACCCTTTTTCCTTCCCTAGCTCCTTCTTCTGCAACAGCAACATAAGAGAAAATTTTCCCTTTCCCTCCCCAATCTCCTTCCTTCTCACCAATAATCAAGGTAATTAAACAATAATTTCATCATCATCATCACCTTAACATTTGTTGAGCTCTTGTTACATGCCTGGAAAAGTATCAGGCACTTCTAATGCATTATCTCATTCAGCCCTAGAATGATAGATACTAATTTATGATCACCACTGAGTAGCTGAGTGCCCTGAGGCTTAGGATGGTCTGTGACTTGCTCACTGTCATTTTGCTCAAGATCAACTTGCTCCAGAATAACAAGTGCCAACATTATGTTTTAAACCTAGGCTTATCTGATCCAAAAGCCAAGTTCTTAACCCTTCATAATGTACTACCAAAGAATTCATTTGAACTTAAGGACTTTGAGGCAAGAATTGGAAAGGCAGACGTGTACTGAATCTTTCTCATGATTATATTAGTGGCTTCTTTCTCTAAAATAAGTTGACCTTACTTGAAGTTGAGTACCTTTCTATCATGAATCTGTTATAGCTTACAGCATTTAATGTAGCTTCTGTTTATGCTATTTCTTGACATCCATGGAAGACTTTCTCACCTGCTGTTATCTAGCAGAGGATCTGCTGCTCAGTAGTACTCAATGTACTGAATTTGTTGTAAGGAGGCAGCATGTGAATCCACAAGTGTTGCAACCAGATAATGCTGGGTTTTGAAGTTTAATCATGCTGCCTACAGGTTTTGTGATACAGGCACGGCGTTTCTGGGGGTGGGGTGTGTGTGTATGTGCGTGTACCCACCTCTAGAATACAGGTGATTATCTCAGGTTTTAGGAGACCTAAATGACCACATGCCTGTGAAGACACTTTGAAGCTTTGTGAAATGCAGCACCTAAATGTGAGGCATACAATATCACTACTGTTCCTGACTGCGGTTGCTGAAGTCAGACTTGGATATCTTGTGACTGAAGGTGCCTAAATGTGTGTTATCCCAGCATCCTGGAGCATTCCTTCAGGGCAACAGGGGCCACCAATCAGTACCACCTATAGTATATAGATAATCTGCTTCATTTAGGGTTGACAGTAACAAAATTGATGAATTTCAGATGTATATTCTTTCTTGTCTTCAGCCGTGTTTGCTCTACATCCTCAGGAGAGGCAAAATGAACATAAATTTGATTAACTATTAGGGAGAGGAGAGAAAATAAGGATCTAACAGCTCAGGTAGCAGATAATTAGCTTCTTAGCCCTTAAAGGTTAAGTATAGTGACTCATCAAAACACAATGTTCTTTCTAACAGTCTTTATCATCCACATTTAACCTGGTTTGTTAAATGCAGCAGAGAACATAAAAACCTTAGGAAGCTGACATCTTAAAAAGCTTTTAGAAGTAATGAGTCAAAGATTCAAGAATTGGTTGAAACTTAACATTCACTTCAAATCCAACATTCTCATGCTTTTATTTTTATTTTTTTCTTATTATCAAATCTCTTATGTTTGGGGGGAAATAAATGAGGTTTATGGATATAAAATAAATATAAAATTTATTTTTTTATATTTCCAAATGTTCTGTAATAAGAATTTTTAAAATTCATAATCAGATAAAGTTTTACTTTAAACATATTTAACAGAATATTTGTGGTTACTGCACAAATTTTAAATTATGAGAAACATTTAAAGCAATGTGTTTATACTGACTTCACAGAATAAAAATAATGTTTGTGGCAATCAGAACTCAGTTGTCTTTATTTTATTATTATTATTATTATTATTATTATTTTGAGACTAGGTCTCACTATTTTTGCCCGTGGAACCACAGGCTCTCATTGCCCGGGGTACCACAGACTCAAGCAATCCCCAGCCTCAGCTTCCCAGGTAGCTGGGATTACAGGCGCTCACCACCATGCCCAGCTATTTTTTTGGAACTAGGTTTTGCTATGGGCCCCAGGTGGGACTCGAACCGCGATCCCTAGCCCCAGCAGCATCATAGGCAGAAGCTTACAGGCACGAGCCACCGTGCCTGGCAGAACTCAGTTGTCTTTAATCTCCCCTGGGCCCTATTCTCCTCTTCTTCTTCTTTGTCTTCTTCATCTTCGTCCTTGTCCTGGTCCTCGTCCTGGTCCTCCTCCTCCTCCTCCTCCTCTTTTTCCTCCTCCTTTTCCTCCTCCTCTTCCTTTTCTTCTTCTTTCCTCTTCTTCTTCTTCTTCTTTCTTCTCTTCCTCTTCCTTTTCTCTGCCACTCCTCCTTCTCTCCTCCTCCTTCTTCTTCTGAGGTAAATGTAAATTTTATTAATTTATTTTTTATCTATTTTTCCTTTTTATTACTCATTTTGTTGTCTACATATTTATGTACATATATATTTTTACATCATTGTGTTCCCCAGTGCCCCCCCCCCAACATCATATCACCCATGAACCATCATCTTAATTTTTTGTGCTTGTCCCTTCCTTTGATTTCTCCCTCCCCCTCCCTGGAAACTTTTCTCTATATGCTTTTTTTTTTTTTTAAATTATTTAAGTCTACTTGATTGGGCAAATAATAGAACATTCTGGAAGAGTTCCTTGAATCCTATAGTGAATTATACTAGTAAAACAGTTTGGGTGTCCCCTATCATTAGGTCCTGCTTAATCCCAAATAGAACAGACTGAGACTGTGGGTGGGAGGGTAGGGAGGACTGGTGAACCAGTTTAATGCTTGGAGTTTTGTGTGGTTATGGTTATGGGTGGGTCATGGTTTTCAATCAGTAACTGCTACCTCTCTACTACTACTTAGTTTCCATATATGGACTAACTGACATTTGAGGTCAGCACAATGGCTACCCCCATAGTAAGCACTCAGTAAAGTCAGCTCTTATTGATCTTCAAAAGAAGTAGGAGCCTTTCATCAACTCTGCAGGCTTAAGTTAGAACAATCTCAGCAGGTTAGTCTACCAACTGCCTCCTTGTGGGAAGGAAGTAATTAACTAGGGTCGGGGAGGGAGGAGCTCAAAAAACCTCCAAGGGTTGTGCCAGGAAACACAAAGTTAGAGGCAATAGATTAAGGGTTGCAAGAGAGGGTTCAGTTTTTTGACTGGAAGGGTGGGGATGAAGTGGAAAAAACTAGGTAACCCCACCTGAGAGGCAGCAAATCAGGTTGTGGGAGCTTCTGGTGCTCAGGTTACTGCCAGCAACCTCACCCTAAGAGACCAGGAGAGGAGGCTACCACTGCTCCTGTCCGACAGTCTCTAGCTCCTTCTGAACATGCAACTTAGGAGGGGAGCAATAGTGCAGATCACACTGAGGGTAACTGAAGGAACAGCAATGTCCCTGATACCAGGGTGGCATGTGAGTGCACGCAGCAGAAAGGGACACTTCTCACTCTTCCAACTCCTTGGCTTCTTGCTTCCAACCATGACAAATGCTATTTCATTGGTTCAAATGGTGCTCACACACACTTGGGGGAAAAAAGGCAGGAGGAAATATACAGGCTGGCAGAGAAATCACTAACTTGACATCTGGGGCTTTGAAATACTTAGAAATTACTTTCTTAAAACTTTATGAAAGAGGATCCTTGCCCTGTCAGGTAAGGAAATTTGCATTAAAAAGAAAAGTGAGATGCTTTGGTATTACTGAGATTGGAGAAATGTTCTTACAAAAACAAAGAATTTCCCTCGCAAAGACATCTGGGTGGTTCTCCTGATTATCAGTTGGTTCAGTGACAGGATGAGGCTCAAGTCAGTTCTATCCCCTGACAGCTGACTGGCAGCTCAACCTAAGAGGAGGGAATTGATCAGAGCAAAGCCTTACTTGGCTTGGTCCCTATGAGATGGGGCAGGAATAGAATCCTGCCTGGGATGACTTTAAACAGCCCCTGGCCTACCTGTTAGGCACTGCTTTTCATTCTTCCATTTGAACTTAGATGTGGTGTCTTTCTACCTCTGGTAAATATAGAATCCCCCCCACCCCCCAATAAGAATCTAACACAGGAACCAGGATAATAATTCAGGAAGAGTCAGGCCTCCATTGAAAATGCTGGGTAGATGGTGGGGTGGGTGTTGGGGTGGGGGTGAGGCCTTGATGTAGAGGGGATACCTCCTTTTTGTGGTTTGTCAGTTTAGAGACAGGCAAGGTTTCCCCACTCTGCCTCCTGGCTATCCTGCTAACCATTTCTTTCATCTCAAACTCCTTCTCTGGATTATAATAATTCAAATTACATTGGAAGAAATTCATCTTTTAGAGACTAGCTTTTCTGAGCCTCGAAAGCTTCTTCCAGCTGTAAGAATTTACTGAAAATGCAAACATTAAAGGAAAGAGCTTTGACAGCTGATAATCTTATCACCATCACTTTAGCAAATATTTATTGAGCCTTTAGTATCAACTTAATAGTTTCTTCTTTTCTTCATTCATTCTTCTATTTATTTAAAATGTGTTTCACTAAAGTATTGCTTCCATATGGTCAAATTTGTGCTAGTTGGCATATATTTCTGTGCCTTGTAGCCAACTTCACACTTAAAATACAAGACATTTTCATCACATTAAAAGTTCACTGAGACCCCTCTACCATTAGTCCCAGGCAACAATGGACCTGTTTTCTGTTCCCATAGTCTTGTCCTTTCTAGTTCTTGCTATTCACAATAATAAAATACCCCCACCTCAAAAAATGACTTTAAACTGCGTTCAGCTCTCTTTATAGTCTAGTTTATTAGTTGTTTCCCTTGGGGAGGGTGTGGGTGAACTCTCAGACGTGTCTACAGTCTCGGCTGCCAGCCAAGCATTTGATAATTGAGAAGCCAGTGAATAAGAGCCAGGAAGAGAACAAGGCAAGATGGACATTAGGTGGGCAGAGACTGGCACCTTGCCAAACACTTATCTGGCTGCAAGCCCTGAAGGTGAGCATGTTCTAGAACACTTTTTACCAGGACTCCTGTTTGTCTACTTCTCCCCAAATTAACCCAGCTCAGAAGCAACCTCATGGAGTTTACCATGAGATTTGCTTCCCTTTTTTTGCTTTCTATTTTCCCCTTGACTCTAGATGTGGAGAGCCATGGGTAAAGGAGATTAGCATTACTCCTACTGTTCTGGCTTCAGTCCGTGGATAGATAGCATTCGTGCCAATAGAAAGGGAGAAAAAGGAAGGAAAAGAGTGTTTCCTGAACTTCCACCATGTGCCAGGCAGACATGATTTCATGTAACCTTCGGGGTAATCAGAATAGCCTCTGAACCAGAGTCCACCCTCCACCCCAGGAGTCCTGTTCCCAACCTCCTGCAGTCCAAGAATCTACTCACAACAGTCAATTTACCTTTTAACTTTTCCTAATTCTTCCTTCCTAGATTGTCACAAAGACAGTAGAAGGGCAGATAAAGGACAACAAGCAGGATGAAGAGCAGAGGGAGGTGGGAGAGGGCAGATAAAAATCATAAATTTTCTAAATCTCTTCTCACTTTGCTGTCTTATGATTCTATCTCATCAGCTCTGGTTCGGAGGTTCTCAATCATCTATTAGGATCTTCTCCACTTTCTATCTCACACTAGTTTGCCCCATTAAGGCAACTAAGGTTATTTTTCTCAAATGCAAATTGGATTCTATTTGTCTCCTGCTTAAATTCCCTCTGTGAGGTCACATTCTTTTCAGCATAAAAGTGCAACTCTGGTTTCTAATATACAGGGGCTCCTGATCCAATGCAAAACCCCTCTTCTGCTGTGCCCAGAAATTTGTTGGTGGTTTAGATGCTCAGGATGACTCATGCTAGCCCCCCCTCCCCCACAACTTCCCGCTCCCCATGCCTTCTTGTCATGTGCTGGCCTGCACAAGTCATTTTAGTTCTAGATGCAGCTCCAGTACTGCCCTCTCAGAGAAATATCCCTTCTGTTTCTTCATTATACCTTGATAACCTTCTACTTAGTCCCTACCAGAATTTATTGCATTCATGTGCTTGTAACGCCTGCTGATAATCCCTCTTTCTTATAAGCCTTCTTATAATGCAAATTCTCAGTAAAGAGCAAATTCCAATTTGAAATTCTTCTTTTCCACAACATGACTAACTCAAAGAGTTGAAATTTGAACCTAGAAAATTGATGGACACTCAATCTATTCGTTTTCTACTATTATAAGCAGTGGGAACACATTTGGGAAGAAAGATGATTTTATTTTGGGATGTGTTGTGTTTGAGATTCCTGTGGTCACTGAGGCAACTATGTAGTAGGCACTTGGAGAGGACAGCATGGTGCAGGGGGAGGAGTTTTGTACTCTTACATTTGTAGATACCTTCCAACAACATACAAAGTGTCTGAAACTCTCTTATCTCTAACACATTAACTGATTATCAAGAGTTAAAATGCAGTTGGTTATTTTGCTTGATTTGTAAGCAGCTTGAGTAAATGTTTATTCATTTCATTTTCTAGCTTTCCTCCCTCATTTTTTTAATTTTCATCCCTCCTTTCCTCTCTTTCTCAAACTTTTCTTTTTGAAAAGACAACATTCCTTTAGTATACTTACTGGGTAAAAGAGTGCCACAGGAGAATGTCAATTGAAGCCATGACCACAGAGAAACAAGGAGTAGTGGGATGGATTGGGGGTGGAGTCAAGTCTCTACAAGCCCTCCAAAATAAATAGAAAATGCCTATAAATTTAGCTAGCCTGTTTGACAAACTCAGCTTTAATACAAATCTAACTTTCCCAAGATGGAAACTCTGGCCCTTTCACTGAGTTTGGATAGTAATAGTTTTTTGTCAAATGAGACCATGACTGTGAAAATCTAACAGAACCGCAGTGTTTGAAGTGTCAGGCAAGGAAACGGAGTCTGGAGAGAGGGCCAAGAGACTAAGTTAGGAATAGAGGGACAACATAGTGTAGGTGGAAAATTTCTAGAAAAGGAAGCAGTTAATGGTCAGAAGGGTTTAGATAAAACAAAAGATAAAAGCAAAAACAGTCCATTGATATAAGCAGTTCTGGAACTAGTGGTGGGCAGAGACAGATTGTTTCAAGTTGACAAGTGAAAGGGAGCTAAGAGAGCAGAACAAGTGAATACAATGTTTTAAAGACAGTAGACAATTAAGGGAAGGAAGGCGACATATAGCATACAGCCAGACTCAATTCAAGATTGTTTAGTTTTGTAATTGAGAAGCTAAAAGATGCCAAGGAAGCTGAGGAAAAGGAACTATTGGGAAGGGTAAGCCACTGTCCATACCCCAAATCCTTTGCTTCCACTCAGTTCCATAGCTCTGTCTACACAAGAACTTTGCCCCATTAATTTTCTCTCTCTTTCTCTCCCTCTCTCCCCTTCTTCCCCCTTTCTTTCTCTCCCTTTCTTCCTCTTTGCTTTCACTTCATGAGCTTTTTCCTTTCTGCTGTTTTCTTCCATCAGCACAAACCTAACGAAATTTTATCTTAAAAATAGTTTTTAAACTATTTTTAAACTATATTTTATAAACCTAATCAGCAAAATATTTTAAACTGATCCCTCAACCCATACACTTTTTCTCTTTCTCCATGTTCAACGAATTACTTGAAAGAGGTTTTTGTTTTAGTTGTCTCTAATTTCTCATCTCTCATTCCCCCATCAACTCCAGTGGTGGTGTATAAGGGTGTGCTCATCATTCTATTGAAATTCCATGTCAAGGTTATCAAAAACCTCAGGTGTTTAAACACAGTATCAATGAAGAGACCTCCCCCCCGCCCCGACCCATGACCTTTCTAGGCATCTAACATATGAATCCTCCTGTGTATTAAGGCACTCTTACCCCTTGGCTTCCAGCCTTCAGTCCTCTTGTCTTTTTTATCTATAACCACTCTCATGGTGATTTCACCCTTGTCTCATCACTTTAAATGCCACTTCTTCCCAGAACCACAAACGATATCCAGTTGCATAGTCAATATCTCCACCAGGATGAATAATTAACTTTCAAAACCAAGTTGCTGTTCTACTCCAGTACTCGATTCTTCTGAAACCTTCTTGATCCCAGCAAAATATAACCCCCTCTAACAGTTACTCAGTTCAAAGCTTTAGAGTTTTCCTTGATTTTTCTTTTATTCTCATACTTTTTATGTGATCTTAGTGAACACTGATTAACTCCACCTTCATTATACTCAGTATCTAATTACTTCCTACCACCTCCATGCCACTTCCCTAGGAACTAGGCCCTTTCCAGGCCACCATCAATGTTTACCTGGAGTTTCAGCATCAGCCTCTTCACTGGTTTTTACCTTTTTGCCCTTCAGTCTATTCTCAAAACAGTAGCTACAATGCTTGCACCTAAATGTAATTCAGATCACATCACTCCTCTGGTTAAAATCCTCCAATGGCTTCCTATCTCAGAATATAAGCAAATTGCTATGACCTATGAGACTTCACGATCTCCTTTATCCAGTTGCTTGGTAACCTGAACACACACTTGCTATTCCAGTGTGTGACACCTCAGCTCTTTATACTTGTTTCTCTTGTTTGGATTGCTCAGTCCTTCACTCCATTTTTTTGTTTAAATATAGCCTTTTTGGGATAACACTAATTTTCTACTTAAAATTGTAGCATTCTCACCTTGATATCTTTTCCTCTTCTGCCTTATCTTTTTCCTTGGAGTAAGGGTTTTATTCTGTTTTACCCACTGTGCTATCCCCAGTGTTCAGGACAGTGCTTGGCACTAAGGTTACTGAATTAATGAAATTGATGATAGTAGACAGCAGAGGGATAATTGATGGCTGAAGGTTCAGAAGGGATCATGTGGGAAAGGCAGATGCAAAAAAAAAAAAAAAAACCAAAAAACTAAATTAAATTCTTATTTTAGGAAGGAGGCAAATAGGAAACCAAGAAAGTTCCTGATACCATTATTTGCACATTGACTGAAGCAAATCAATATCAGTGTCACCTTTCACACACATTTACAATTTTAATGTTTTATATCTCTAACCAAGGTAGGAAAAAACTTTGTTACTATGTTAAAGAATTTGCATGTGCTATTAAGATCAGTAGAAACTTATTCAGGAAGTCTAGAAACCTTGACCTTGAGATTGATCATCTTATATCTTAGGTAAATCTGCTTTGCTATGAACTCATATCATTTCTGAAAAATCCAACAGACTTTACCATCATCATCATTGTTGTTGCTGGTAGATGTAGTAACAGTAATACTAGTACTGTGAAAAGCAATAGTGGGAAAACAAAATAAGAGACACTAATAAGTTAAAAAGAATTCAACTAATAAAGCATTAATGTAAAATGTTCATTGTGTTTTGTTGATGCAAGTTTTTTAAATGGTCCTAGTTTGATATCTACTCTAGTTGTTTTTGATGCCAGATAGATTTTTACCTTTAGTATTCTCACTTTCAGAGGAAAGAATTCATAGAAGAGGCACTTTGTAAGTATCATTCAGGTAACTGAAGTCACGCACATCTTTTTCTAGATTCCCCGTGATTGCTACTTGCTTATCTAAAATCTACTTGGCTGACTCGAGAAGATTTTATATTGACAGTAAAATGTAACCAGCCCAATTAAATCCCTTATAATATACTAGGTCAGGGTTTTTAATGTTACTATTCTATGTCATTTCTCTTATGAAAAATGAGTTTATTTTAAAAACTGCAATATATAATAAAGGAAAGTCAATAAATTGTGCTGGGGAAGTGGACATTCACATGCCCAAGAATGCAACTAGACTACTATTGTTAGGTAGATTGAGAGCTATATTGAGACCCCCAAACTTGCCAGCTTTAATGAATTCTGCCACTCCCTGCACAAAGATAAAACATTCTCTTAATGTGAAAGAACTTTAATAGGGTAGCTAACATAAAGAAAGAATAGAACACAGAATTTAATTTCTCATAAAACTCTCAAAGTTACCCATCCTCTTATGAATAAATGCCCAGCCAACCAGGGTTGGCCCAAAGCGGTGTTTCTGGAGTTAAAACACATGGCCACAAGTCTAAGGTACCTTGTGGCAGGGAACCATTGGAAGGGGGCAAAAAGGAACAAAGGAAGCCTGGAAGGAAAAGAGTAAAATCAAAGTACAAATGAAGAGAAAGTCTGCCTCAGGTCTCTCACTCACATCTCTTTTAAGCATCTCCGTATGTCTTGACTCCACATGTCCTTACATGTCTTGCAAGTCCCTTGTGTAATCCAGAGCTCCTAAGCAAGCACAACTTCTTTAAATTTCTCTTTGGTTTGCATGCATCTTCCAAGTCTTTCCCACATCTCTCACTTCCCTCCCCACTCAGCTCCACCCTTCATTTGGTGGGAAGGGAAATATGGAGTTTTCTCCTTTTTATGGCATTACAGAGTTACATTATCTGATACCACACACACACAAATTAATTCAAAATGGGTGAAAGACTTTGGAGTAAGTAAATACAGAGAGAACATAGGCAATTCACTTCACAGCACAAGTCTAGGAGATGTGTCTGGGCTCTACCGACAAGGGAAACAGAAGATTGAACCAAAAGGTTTCTGGACAGTAAAATAAGCTATCATCAAAATAAAAAGGCATCCAACTGAATGGGGGAAGATATTTTTGCATCACACATCTGACAAAGGTATAAAACACAATGACAAAAACCCAACACCAGATTAAAAAATGGGTAGAGGAATTGAATAGACAAAACCACAATGAGATATCACCTCATACCTGTGAGAATGATCATATCCAAAAGACAAAAGGTGTTTGAGAGGATATGGAGGCAGGAAACCCGCGTACATGTAAGATCCATTAGCCCATTCCTGGGTATTCACACAATCAATACAAAAACACTAACCCAAAGGGGGATATGATTCCTCATGCTTACTGAAGCATTATTTACAATAGCCATAACTGGAAACAAGCTAAGTGCCCATCAACAGATGAGTGGATAAAGAAGATATGGTATATGTAAACATTAGGATAATATCAAGCTATTAAAAAAAAAGATGATATCCTGTCATTTGCAACACGAATAGACTGAAAGTGTTATGCTTAATGAAATAAATCAGATAGAAAATAAAAACTGTATGATTTCATTCATGTATTACATACAGAAAAATTAACAAATGAACTAAATAAAAGATAATCATTTGGAATATAAGAGAAATTAGTGGCTATTTGAAGGGAAGAGGGGAAGGGGGTAGGTAAATCAGAAAAAGGGGACCATGTATGCTGAAAGATGAAATTGGACTTTAGGAGTGAATTTAATGTAGTATATACAGATGCTGATTTAGAATGATGTAAAACTGAAACTTGTATACTTTATAATGTAATGATACTTCAATGCAATTTTTTAAAAAACACAACTCCTGAGCATAAAGTGTATTTCATAATTAAATACTCATATTTTATACAGTAAGCATACAACCTAAAATAATGGTCTGAAACTCATAACAGTCTGAAAATCCATATAATAAAGATATATGAAAGATGAATTTTATTTTTATCACTTATTATGGCCCATGTTTTTTTCCCCTAACATTCTTCTTTTTTAGATATGTCCAAATCATTTTATAGTATGTAGCTGTAACCCATTGTGTTTTTCCCCTGGTGGTGGGTCTCTGTACAATACTGTCTTTGGTTACAAGATATTTATGCATGAACTGTGTTATTAACAAAAGGAAGCTATGGGATCAAATGCACATCTAATGTTGGAGTTGGATCTTTGAGCTTTCATGAGAATTGAAATATGAAATTTAATCTTTTAGTATTACAAAGAAAAAACAATATTGTTTCTAGTAAAAATACAGCCTGGGTAAAATCTGAAACCTCAGCTTGCTATAATAAAGTTTGCCCCTCTATTAAAACATGGTTTCTTATCAAAAGAAATAAACTTGGAGAAGTCAATTTGGTTCCAGAAAACTCTTGTGGTATTTTTCTTATATTGTATACATGTTTTATGAGGGCACAGGTTGAAAGGTATTAGATCCAAAGTAACAAAAGACAAACTTAAGAGGATTTAGTATTTTTCCCTTTTCTTCTCTTGAAAAGAGTCAGAGGATGGGGCAGTATCTTACAACGCACATAAAATCAATCATATTTGCTATTTTCAAGTAGCACAAAGTTCAGGTTCTCCTAGAGAAATCCCCACTGAGTGCATATCACAGACAATATTCTAGAGACTTCTCAAGTAAAACAACCTGGGATCCCCTTCTCATGCTTGGACATTGTAGGGCTCAGAAACAAGAAAATGAAAAGTTGCTGCTTCTCCAGAGGCTAAATGAAGCCCCAATTATTTCTCATTGCTCTCCCTTCAACATTCTTAATGCCTAGTACCAGCATTATAATCACTGCTTGCCTTGCTCTCTGCTCTCTCACCCCTGAGGTCAGGGCCCGAGCCTGGGTACCTGACCCTAAGTAAGCATCTGAAGGTCCAGGAGTTAATGTGTAAAAAAAAAGAAAAAAAAAAGACATTCTAGCCATTGAAAAGACAGGGGGTAATTTTTCTTTTCTCTCCCCAGTCACTAACTGTTTAGAAATATATTTAGTGTGAGGAACTTTTATGGTTGTGTACCTATAACAATAATTTCTCAATAATACAGACTTGAGAAGTGCTTCTGAGTTTCAAACTTTATAGAAAAATTAGTCAATGAGTAAGTGGGAACAATGATTTAATGCTATAGTTCTCCGGGAACTAAGACTCAAATCCTCTCTTTACCCAATACATATTTTGAGGTGATCCTTTACTATTCTGAAATGAAATTATCAGATAAAATAATTGAACTATATATACAATCTCTCTATATCAGTCATAAAAACAAATAAAAGAGAATAAAATGAAATATTTCACTAGGTTAACTACTAGACTGATAAGCTACTAGAATGATAAAATTTACAAATTCCCAAAACATTTCTTGGGGAATGCAATTTATCTGGGTGAGAACCACTTAGCACTCTGCCCTTTCTGCTGTTTGGTGGTGCAATGAGTTTAAAAGTAAGAATTTTGTGAGAGCAAGTTGCTCATTTTTCCTGAACCTAGTATCCCCAAATTTAAATGAGGACACCACTTCAGGAAACAGGAATGCTGTTTATATTATATATTACAAGGAACTATCTAGCACAATAAAGATGTGTTGTGGATATGTACACTACATTGTATTTAGTATATAGTATGAAATATGTCTACTAAATGATGTATAATATGTCTACTCCCTGCTAGAGATCACAGTAGGGTCTCAATGAATATTGACTCTTGTCATTTCTTTCCCAGAGATGTCAAAGTCACTGTGAGTCAAAGACTTCTTTGAGTTCTTTAAAGTTAAAGATAGATTACTGATTTTATCTATAATGTGACAATTTATAGTGATGGTAAGGCAATTATAATTAGATTAATATTGGGTATAATTGTTCATATAGCTTTTACTTCTTGTGCATACATACTGCTTGCATGTGTGAGTTCAGTTGTTAATATCAGTGAAATAATATAAAAAACTAGAGAGCTAATGAAGAATGCAAAAGCTTACCCACTTAGACTTACTACTAGGGGAAATGAGAAAAGGGTGCAATTCAAAGATTGAACTGTGAAAGAAACACTGAACTTTACTGCTTCCCTTCCCCCTTTTCCAAATAGATGAAATAAATATGGGTCAATTTTCCAGTTCTCCTCAGCTGAACCTTTTCATGCTAGTGAACTTACGCAGATTCCAACTACCTGTCACTGGAAGTTGGGGCACTTTGCAAGTTGTTGTCAGGTTTGGTGAGGGCTGGACTGTGATTTGGAAAGTAATATGGAAAGCAATCGGCAGTCTGTGTGTTTCCAGGACAATGGTTTATGAGGGCAAGGCATTTGTAGAGGCAGGACAGAAGTGGTAAATTGTTTCCCTATTCTATACTATCTATGCATTTGGCTTTTATGGTAATGATGAAGCAGACAATTTGGAGATTTTCTTTTTCATCTCTGAAAAGAATTTGCCAGTTTTTCTTAAAACTGGTACCCCTCAAATCAAATCCTCTAAAATACTTTGGAGAAGGTAAAAATGCAGCTTTCTTAAGAAAGCAACTCAGCATAGACACTTAAGTTTGCAGTTTGGAAAGAGATTTCCTTCAGTGCACTGAGAGACAATTTTAAAGGCATGTATTTTTCTACTTATTTAAAATCTTTGTTAAACATGATTTAACATTTTAGAAAACACAAAAGAATACAGTAATTATTCTGCATAAAAAAGTGAGCTCCTTTAAAAATTATAGAGAGCAGCAAAATGCGATCCCCTCTGAAATACCTTCATAAAAAACTCCACTGCATGCAAAGAGCTTATGGAGGTGCCAGCCTCTTTGGTTACTGCCTCTTCTAGGTTTCCCTTCTCCGCTTGATTCTCCTTTTTGATAAGATGTCCAGTAACCATGACAACACCACACAGTGGAAGTCCTTTCATTTTTGTGTTTTACATAATCCTGAAAATAAATCTGCTATCTGTTTGACACATGCTTCCCTTTCTTATAAATTTTTTTTTCTTTAACCTTACCACAGTATCCCTAAAAGGAACTTGCCACTTGAGAGGATTTGCTGCCATTCATGCGACTTCTTATTAGTAGCAGGGTGGACTTCACTTTCTCTGAGGTTTGGTTTCTTGCCGTGGATTCTCCCTACATACACTTCAAACTAAATTATAGCACTATTATCTAACTATCGAAGGCTAGTGACACTGTGATGGTTCACTGGGGCCTTTTCTGATTTAAGATTTATAAAACCCAAGTTCATGTCAACTAAAATGGCTGTTCCTGTTATGAAGTATGCCCCTGAGATTAGACCTCACAAAGTCAAAGTTCATAGGGATAATTCCACTAGAAAATGTTCTGAAGTCCATGGTGAATCGGAACCACTGATTTCATACTCAAAATGTGACAAAAATCAAGACTAATATATATATCTATATCTATATCTTGATAATTTCCCTTTGAGATAAGAATATGTATTGTCCCTACCTGCAAAGGTTAGAATTTTCTGCAAACCAAATGATTAACCTCTTTTTTTTTTTTGCATCCTACCCTCATAGAGAAAGACTTGATTTTCTGCTGCAAATTGTAGAAAATTCCGTGCTAATGAAGGCTTCTCCCACAACAAAGTAGGACTCAGTTTCCCATATGAATGGCAATATGGTCATTCAGACAGGTTGAATACAGTATAGTTTTCTGTTAGATAGGAGGAAAGTTATCATCAGGATCAGAATCAGCCCAGAAGGCAGACCTAGATCTTATCTTTACCTGCTGGCTTAGACTATGTTTGGGCAAACTGTTATTGATTTGATTTATTTCCCTAATGGTTGCATTCTGTTCTCTCTTAGGAACTCTGGTATCCAAGGCACATGGAGCTTCCCTGCCTGTCTGCCTGTTAAGCATTATTGAATTTAATGAGTCTATTCAGCAGCACCCTATCTTTACTCAGTCTTCTGGGAGTTGGAGCTCAGAGAAAGCACAGCAGGAAAAAGTCTGCTACTTTGTTGAAGAACCTTATATTTCTTCTTAAGGTTATATTTGTTCTACTTGAAGAAATGTTAGGCCATGTGTAAATCACATGAAACCAGTCAGACTGCTGTGGGAACAGTTGGATAGTAGTAACCATCATTCTAAATTACGAAGGTAAGATCAGGGCTCCATGGGCCCTGCAGATGTGATGCCCTAAGCCAGGATGGCCAGCAGAGAGGGCGAATACATCAGCCAGCTCTGTATTGACTTAGAGGATGATAACTTTTCTAGATTTCCACAAAGACTGTGGCCTCTGGTGGCCTTGGGTAAATTGGTTTCAGGATGTCACCATGCATCCTTGAACACTGGTGGGACAGTCTCAGTATCAGGATGCAATAATGATGGGCAAGAAGAAAAGAATATGAAGCTAAAAGCTGAAGCAAAGAGAAAAAATGCCCAGACATCTCAGCATCTTAACCTCATGCTACTGATTAACTGATGATATCAGATTAGTTTGCATTCTGGATTTGCTGTGACCTAGGGGGCACGTTACTTTCCTCTCTGTGATCTGGTATCCTTATCTTAAAATAGGATAACCCCACCTCCCCAGAATTGCTGTAACATTCATTGGGAAAATGAATACAAAACTCTTGAGCAGTAAGGGCTCAATAAATTTTGGCTGTAATTATTATGATTGTTATTCCCTTCTTCCAACTCCTGGTGTAACCTGTAGTGTTTACCTGCTCCTTTGTAGGAAATAATGAGGTCTGTGACTCTGTACAGGGAAAAGGATGAACAGACATTGGAGTGCATGTTATAAACAAATACCCAAAGACAGGACTGTTAGCTTTAAGGGCAATGCAGAGATGTCATTTAACCAAGAAGATTCTTTTTACTCAAACTATAATGATTTAGTGATTTTATTTTTATGTACCACGTCTTGGGATTCTAAACATACTGATTTCTCTAAAGGTGGTTAGTTTGTTTTTGTTATTGCCATTGGAACTTAAAAACTGGAGGACAGGTTGTATTTATGTCTGTCCAACCACCAAAGTGTCCTCACCTCAAAGGAGGGCTGAACCTTCTGTCTGTTGCTGTTCAGTGTTCACTGATTTGTCTATTCACTGTGGGCAACAACTTTCATGAAACATTCCAGGAGGTAGGGCCTAGCCCTCCTATGTCCACATCTAAATACAGTGTATTTTTTTTCCTTTAAAGCTTTTAGCTGGAAGCCAGCCAGGGTTACAAATAGACCTTGAGCATGGTGGTTTCCCAAGAACACCCTCTGTGCTATATATATAATCTGTAAGTTCTCTAGTGAGGGGGAAATTTGAGGCTCAGAAAACACACTTGATTGCTTTAAACAAAATATCACAATGCCATCACCAGACCCTGAGAGCCATTGGAAGCAAATCTGTCTGATTTGCCCATTCTTTGAACTTGCCGAATTGAAATCAGTATAGGAATAACTAGTTTTAAGCCAACATGGTTTTGTTTGATTTTCCACAGTGACAAGAATGGTAGAAAGCACTGGCCTGGAGCTTGGACATCTATTGTAGAGCCAGACCTAATGTGATCATGGGCAAGTTGTATAATCTTTTCTGGCCTCAGCTCGGTTGGACATAAAAGGGGAAGGTTGAATATTTACCTTTAACAGGACTGGTTTGAGAATTTGCAAGGCCCAGTGCAAAATGAACCTGTGGGAAATAGTGGGAAAAAGCACAGGTGTCAAGAAACCTTTCTTTCTT
Source organism: Uropsilus gracilis (assembly GCA_004024945.1). NCBI lineage: Eukaryota > Metazoa > Chordata > Mammalia > Eulipotyphla > Talpidae > Uropsilus > Uropsilus gracilis. Next base: position 22,019 of record PVHY01020696.1, read on the forward strand.
CCAAAATCTCTCAATTTATCATTTTTTGTTGTTGTTGCTGTTTATTGTCATAAGTAAAAAATAATAAAAATTTATATTATTAATGTGAATTTTACCATTCATCTTTATAATGTTGCAATGTCAACTGTACATGCAAATGTCACAACATTTACTTCTACACAGTTATTGCTTCACACCTCTTACATGTGTATGGATTTCATTCTTAGAATAATGGAAAAAGACTGCCCAAAATGAACTCAACTGTTTTCATTTCTCTTCTTGATACTGTATATTTTATCAACACTCACTACCTTCAGGAAAAAGAACTAGGGGTCAGTCTCTTTCTCTTCCCTTCTAAGTCATCATTTCAGGACAAGTAATTGAATAATACAGGAAAGTAATACAAGTCAAAGGATATGATAGGCTTTCTTATTGGTTTCATAGAATGCAATTGCTTTCTTTTTTGCCTTGGAAATAAATTCTATTTCAAACAAAAAGTGTTGTCTCTTGGGGCTGTTATTCTCCTCCTTTCACCTGCTTAGGTATAAAGCAGCATGCTTATCTCATGCTCCCTTTCCATTGTTAAAAAGAAACAACAGACTCAAACGTATTAAAACATTCAAGCCTTAAAATCTAACCTAGATGCAGTTTCCAACTTCCCTAGGAATGCAGTCTTAACAGATCAGTGTGGAATCTTCTGGTCAACACCCATGAGCTAAATCTTTCCATCCCCCAAAGTTAGATGAGGTAATCTGTCACATAGACCCCTTCCCTTCCCCATGGAAAGGTTACCTAAACCTAAAATAATCTGTTTTTGTTTGTGACTGCCTTGTCTTGCCTCCCAAACCTTTCTCACTCTGTAACTCTTTGTATCACTTTCTACTTGCTAGATGAATATTACACAATTCATAGGTTATTTAATAATGCTCATTAAATCTTTAAATTTACTCAGTTGGACTTTGTGATTTAATACAGCTTTGCTGAGCTCCCATGCATTTTGGGTCATGGGAATTCTTTGCTGGCAGGACATCAATAGTGCTATAGGCTACATGCCAACAGGGCTACCTGGCACAGTGGGCAAACCCATTGCTCTGTCTCTGCACATACACATGCCCATTCTCCCACTGGTCATCATTTACAAAACACAAGATCAGTGATAAAATCATTAGTAACTTCAGGCTCACATCATCTAGTCAAGGGTGGGCCCTTCTAAGGTTGGGGTTGGGTGACTTCATGGGGCTCTTTAGTTCATAAAATCTGCCCTGTTCTTTGACTCTCTAGATCCCAATAATGACAGAATTAATTCATGACTTTATTAATCTCAGACATGCATTTTCTTTAGAGAGTTACTTTTGAGAGCATCTCCAACTTAGAGAATTGCTAATCTGATCGTGACAATTTTAAAAATCAACCTCATGGAAGTATAATTTACATTCATAAAATTCACTCACTGCAAATGAACTTTGATTATTTTTAGTAAATTTGTACACTTGTGTACCCATGCCTACAATCTAGTGTTAGAACACTTCTTGAACTCCCCAAATTGTCTCTTGCCTACCATTTACAGTTAATTTCCATATATACTTCAGCCCAGGCAACACTGCTGATAAGATGTGTTTATACAATGACTGTTGTGTTGTATATACTGTGGCCATTCTGATTCTAGCAGGCAATAAGACATTCGACACAAAGGAAAGATCTTAGCAACTTTGACTCTGGAGTAAGGATTCCCATGGTGTGGGAATCAATGAGAAGCATGTGGACCATCACTGACATGTGAACAGGTCTCCGTGGGATTTTAAGAAAAGTGTATCTCTGTCTGACAGAGACGATGTTACAGGGCATGGAGAAGGGCATCATGGAACCCTCACACCTGTTTGCTCTAAATGGGTTCTGCATTCGCTACATAAAGACAAAACTTACCCTAGTGCATAAGACCTTCAATGGAAAGGAAGTTTAATATAAAAGTGTGCAATAAAGAGATAACAAAGAATAGATAAGATAGTTCTCACATGGGACACCCAAAGTTACCCATCCTGTCATGAGTAAATCCCCAGTCAAACAGGGTTAGCCCAAAGCAGGATTACTAGGGCTCAAAGGTTTACCACAAGCCTAGGACACCTTCTGACAGGGACCCATAGGAAAGGGAAAGAAAAGGCCAGCCAAGTCTGGAAGGATAAGAGCAAAATCAAAATCAGCACAAGGTTGCCATTATCATCCTCCCTAGTCTTTCACCCATATCTATTTCAAGTGTCTCCTGCCATATTTCCCAAGTTCCTGGTAGCAGTCTAACATGGGAAGCAAAAGCAGCTTCTTCACATGTTTTCCTGCTCCATAGGCCTCTTCCATGTCTCCTTTTTTATCCTCCTCTCTTCTTTCTCTATTGCTCAGTCTCCTTTCCAGCTCCCTTTCCTTGGGGCTCAGTTCCACCCTTCCTTGGGGCAAGAGACCACTTCCCTGGAGGACAACCTTCTTACAGCAGCACCCATGGCAGCAGGTAAGCAAACCTGGCACACATTTTTAATCTTTACTTCCCTCTTCAGCCTATATGGTCTGGGGATCCTCATAGGACTGCACCAGTATTCTCAGGAAAGGTACTGCTAGTGTTGGTGGGAAATAGTAGCTTAAATCAACCCTTCTCTGTGAACAGGGGCAACTTAGACATTTCTCTGGGCCTCTATTTCCATATTTGCACTGTGAGGATAGTAGAATTTACCTCCCAGAGTTGTCATGGGAACAAAGTGTGGCTGAGGAATAGTGCATCTAAAGCTTCTAGCACATAGTGCTCTAAAGTGTTAGTAATTGTTTTATTGACTGAAAAGCATCACAAGTGCTATTGTTTTCAGCACTCTATCCCAGAAGCAGCAGCAAATGGAGGGTGTCTGGCTCCCTCTTTCACTCTTAAATTAGCAAATGTTTTTTATTGAGTGCCTTGATAGATGACTAGCACTCGCTTACTACAACCAGAGCGGCCAACTGTACAGCAGTTGTATAAATGCATCATGATCAGCAGTGTTGCCTGGGCTGGGGACATTAAGGAAATGTTCTAAAACTAGATTGTAGGACGGACACTCCTACAATCCTACAAT
>PVHY01020697.1:0-25075 GCA_004024945.1 Uropsilus gracilis
TTTTTTTTTTTTTTTTTGAGACTAGGTCTTGCTATTTTTGCCCATGGAACCGCAGGCTCATGTTGCCCAGGGTACCACAGACTCAAGCAGTCCCCAGCCTCAGCTTCCCAGGTAGCTGGGATTAAGGTGCACGCCACCACACCCAGGTATTTTTTTGGAACTAGGTCTGGCTATGTTGCCCCGGGCAGAACTCGAACCGTGATCCCCAGTCCCAGCCGCGCTCCATACGCTGGCACTTACAGGCATGCGCCCCTGTGCCCAACTTTTCATAGGCATTTTTTAGAGGGGTGCAGAGTTGGCTCTCTCCTGCTTTAGCCATCTCCCCCAGGCTTCCACGAGGACATGTTCACCAGGACAGCATGCCAACCACCTGGGGCTCTTGTTGAAGGGCAGATATGCTGAGCCCTTTGGTTCGGGCGTGATGTTAGTCCCTGACAGCTCCGGCAACGCCCAGGCTAATGGTCCCTAAGCCACACTTGGAGCAGCAAGGGTCTAGCATCTAGCCCAGTGATTCCCAACCTCAAATGACCATTGGGATCATCTGAAAGCTTTTAAAAAATCTGACGCTCAGGCCACACCCAACACACTTAAACCAGATTCTCTGAGAGTGGCAGCCAGACGTCAACACTTTCTAAAATTCCCAAAGGATTCCATTGTGCAGCTGGATTGAGAAGCCCACTCTAGACCAGCTCAACTCTAGACCAATGCCTAGAGGATGCTGGGGCCACCCAGAGGAAGTAACCGAAGAGGGTAAGACTTGGGGCCTGGCCAGAGGGCAGGAGAGGTGTCTCCTCTCTTGGAGCCAGGGGTGAGGGACAGGTAAGGCTAAGGATGGAGGAGAGCAGGCAGTCAAGGTTCAGCCTGGGGCCCCTGAAACTCCCAGATTTGGGGGGTCCTCTTTAGGTTAGAGCCAAGTTGTACCCCAGGACGCTGTTAATGACATTCCCCATGTGTATCTGGTTCCCATCGTTCACCAGGATCTGCCTTTGGGCTTCCACCAGCCATGTGGGAGTGCAGCGCAGATTCTCATCCGCTTGTAGGTAGGGAGCAGAGGTTCAGGGGGACAGGCCTCCAGGCTCAGTGGCAGGGCCACCCATCATTTGAGGCCTTGGTATTGTGGACACTCCAACTCTCCCCTCGCTGATTCTAAAACTCTACTCCTGCTCTTGTCTCCCCATTTTAAAGTTTCTGAAGTTGGGTCATAGCTGATAAATGGTGCCAAAGAAACCAAATGAACAGTGAAGGGACAAAACTGTAGCAGGCAGAGTTGCCGTGAGCAGTGCCCACGCACCTGGGTAATTGGTAGCCTGGTACTAGCAGCGTTCACCTTCCTCTGGACCCTGCGTGGCACTTTGGGTGCTTTGGAAAGATCACAAGGCAGCACAGACACAGAAAGTGCAGGAAAACATGCTGTCGTGTCAGGCGGTGCACCAAAGGACATGGAAACAGCCAGCTCATTGTGGATAGCTCACGGCCCGGAGTGGGTTCTGACCATAGGACCTTGGATGAGTCACTGGGTCTTTCTAATCCCCATTTTCTTCTGGAAAATGGGCCCACATCTCAGGAAGGTGCTAGCAGTGAGGATTAAATGAGGTCATTTGACCGAAATGTCCCAACACAGATGACTTGATGAAAAAGATGTGGTATATATATATATATATATATATATATATATATATATATATATACACAATGGAATATTACTCATCAGTTAAAAATGACAAATTGGATGATTTTATGACAACATGGATGGACCTGGAAGGAATCATATTAGCAGAAACAAGTCAAAAAGAAAAAGACAGAAATCATATGGTTTCACCATTATATGGGACATGGGAAAGATAAACAAAAGGCCATGAAGAAAAGTCAGAACAAGCCAACAACCAAATTAAAGCTCACAACTCGGGGGGAGGGGCAAGGTGGGGATGTTCGGAGGGGTGAGCCCTGGAGATCACAAAGATGTGAAATTTATATATAAATAAATTATTTAATACTAAAAAAGTTATTTTAAATAAATGAGATCATTTGTGCATGGCATGGAGCCCACACCTGCCTCCTAGGAGCCCTGCCCACACCCCCAACCTCATTTTGGACCTCCCAGCTGGCAGAACTGTGAGAAATAGTTTTCCATTGTTTATAAACTCTCCAGTCTGTGATCTTTGCTAAAGCAGCTCCGTGGTGTAAGACACACCTTCATAGCCATCTGCCTGCCACCCCTCTACAAGGGCAACTCTGTGGGTACGGCCTGGGTCGCATTCCTCCCGCCTGCCCCTTGTTGCCCAGATCTGCACCCAGAGACCGTGGTGCTGAATCACGAGACGAAATGGATGCGCACACCATCACTTCCTGGTTGGAGGGGCAGAGGCTAACCAGGTAAGCCCCACCACAGCCACACTGTCAGAACCAGGGCCTCAGAGCCAGGCTCAGGGCAGTGGGGAGGGGGTGCTAGAGGGGCCGCTGTGAATTAATTTCCCCACAAAGCCTCTGGAGTGTGTAAAACATGCATCCTGTGTGTGCAGAATGAGGGTCTAATCCTCTGTGACAGCTGAGGCAGGCAGACAGTGACAGGGATCAACTCACCTGCTGTTGGAGCCGGCGGCTAGGTTGACATGCTGGGGTCGCTACATGCATCACCTCACGGGGTATTCATGTTTACACGTGGTGATGTGCGGAAGCACAGAGAGGTTAAGCAACTTCCTCAAAGGGACTCGGCTAATGAGTGACCAGGCTGGATTTGAACCCAACAGGGCTGGTCCTAATTCCCACACCCTTTCCCACTCTGTGTGACCAACCTTGGGTCCTTCGACACCCCTCCCTCCAGCCCTACCCCACGTTAGCCCTGTACCCTTCCTTCCTTCTTTCCCCAGTCTCTTGCCCCCTGTGGCAGAAGCTCTTTATGGGTGACTGGCAAGACTCTTCTTCCTGCTGACTGCCCAACTTGGTGCCTCTACCCATACCTAAGCGCTCCCTTGGCCTGAGGTCTTTGTCATCTTCCATGGGAAAGCACCGCTGCCTGCTTAGCCCTGCAGTCCCGACACAGACACCCCCTCCCTCCATGTCCCTCACTGCCCTCCTGGCTCCACCTCCCTCCCACAGGCCTTTCCTCTCAGAAGGAAAGCACGGCAGCAGAAGGTCAACTTTGGGGGTGGACAGGGCCTGGGAGAGGGTCAGTTCGCCGACACTATTTAGTGCTTGTGTGGACCAGGTGTGGTTGACCCGGGACAAGGCCCTGCACCTCTCAGAGTCTCAGTTTACCTACTCGAAGCTTGAGATAATGCCAGTCCCACCAGGTGGATGTACCAAATATGTGAAATGCCTTATCATTTCCTGCCTCTTCTCTCCACACCTGAGACCTTCATTCATCTGCAGAAAAAGTTGAAGCAAGATGTGACTGGCAAGGGAAATCAAGGCCCTGAGGGGACAATGACCGGCCCGGAGGGAATGCCTCTCAGTTGGCCCAGGAGCCTTCAGTGCCAGCCCCCACCCAGGGACACAGAGGGGATGCCCGTCTTTATTGCCTGGCGCCACTTAACCACAGCAGTACAAACACATAGGCCCACGTTGAGCGTGTACGTTCAGCTTTATTTCTTTCCATGCAGAGGAATATAGAGGTGAAATGGTGAATGTGGGGCCGGCAGTGGTGGAGACTAGTTCTTGCTGCTCCCCAGGTACATGGGGTCAGGCTGGGAACAGCAACCCGCCCAGAGGACTGTTCATGCAGCCACTGGAGGGAACTGAGAAGGAACTGGGACAGCCTCAGTGAGGCCTGGGGGGCAGTCGGGGCTCTTCCCTCTCAGTCCTATCCTTGAGGGTGTCTCATCCTCAGCCTGTGGTCCTATCTGCCAGAGGGGCTGGTCCCTGAGGTCTCTGCTCCTTCCATGCACCTCAGAGGCCTCTGAGCCACATCCTAGGGAGGAAGAGCCAGCTCTCCAGGTGGTCTAGCCAGAGCAGGACGTCGCAGCTGTGCCTGTTCCCTGCAGCTGTCTGCTGCTGGTGGTTTCTCTCCTCAGCTGTTCTGGTTTTGAAGGGAAACTAGTGTGTATGTGTGGGAATGGGTGTACAGTGTGTGTATTTGTGTGGGGGTGGCCGTGAGGGGCAGGACAGGTGAGGGGTGTCCCCAGTATACACAGAGACCTCAACTCCAGTCCCACCTCTGCCCTCATTTTCCCCCTGAGAGTACCCAAACCAGCTGCCTCACTTCTCTCCTCCCTCCTTGGAGACTGCCAACTCATGACTCCCTCCTCCCAGAGCTGAGGCCTGTGAACAGCAAGCGCCACAGATCTCATATCTGCCCTGGTCTGACCTGACCCCAAAGTGCCACAGATACTCTGGGTTCATCCCTTCCCTCCACTGACAAACAGGGGCATCTGTATTTTGGCCTCAAAGCTCTTATAAAGTCAACCCAACTGGCCACTCCTCTGGGGTTGGGAGAAATTGGAGTTTATTCCCCAGGTGGAGGCTGAGACAGGAGCACCAGATGCAGAGGGGTCTTCCTAGTGCCCCAGGGCCCTGCCTCCTGCCCCCCTCAATCAAGTTGACCCTCCTAGAATGTCTGAGTTGCACGCAAGACTCTGGGTACCTCCTGGTGTTCAAACTCTGCTTTAACAGGACCCCTCCAGGAGCCTCTGGGGATCATGAGGGAGACAGGCAGGGCCCTGGAGAGACTCCAGGGTTCTGAAGGGCACAGGGGAAACACTTGTTGCCAGTTGATGCCAATGGGCTGCAGCCGGAGCCTCATCCTCATCCCCCACTTCATGACTGCTAAACAGGGCCTCCCAGGGTGGTAAGGCCTGGAGAATTCCTCAGAGGGCCCTGGAAACAGAAGCCAGCAGGGGAGATGAAGCAGGAGACACTACAGTGAGCAGTGGGCCAAGGAGAAAGTTCTGTGGGATTCCTTGGGTCAAACCCGGGCAGGAGGCCAAAGGGCCAGGCTTGGCTCCTCTCAGTTCTCCTTAGGTCCTGGAACCAGTCATGGTATCCAGGCCCCTGCTTCAGGCATTCGACCGGGACCCCTCACTGTCCTGAAGACCTGACTCTCCAGCCAAATGCTTCCTTCTATCTTGGAATTCTCTAGCCCCAATCAGCAATAATACTTTTTAAAATTCTCCGGTCCACTCCCCAGTTAGAAGCACAGACTCTGCTAGCAGTCACCTCCCAGGTGCGATTCCAAAGTTCCTCCAGGAAAAGCATTTGCTGTTTGTGGGTGACCAAGGTCACAGGGTGAGGCACGAGTCATCGAATGGCGCTGAGCTGAGATCCAGGACCAGAGGCCTCCGCAGGAGCGTGGGCATAGGGGCCCCACGTCACTCAGCCGCTGCACAGGGGGCCCTGGCTACTCTGCACGGGGGCCCAAGTTTGCACCCCAGACTCCTGGGGAGGCCATGGTAGGGTGACCGTGCATCTCTGTCTCCTCACTGGCTGGCCAAGGGGCAGTACTTGGCACCCCAGGCTACAGAAGGTGGGAGCAAGAGGTGACCTGGGTCCTCTTGGGAGAGCAGATTCTGAGCAGAGATGTGCCCGGGGGTGAAACATTGGGGAAGAGGTCTGTGGTCTGTGCTGTCCCTGCTCCTGTCTTCAACATTCCTCTGGTGGCCTCCGTCCTGAGGACTAACAGCAGCCATGAGGGGCAGGTGCTCATCCTGGGTGCCTGAGGGATGTCAGGGTGTATGCTGAGTCTTCGCTGGGCCCTGACCTCAAGGCACAGCTAGGATGGCAGCAGGCATCGCACAAGGCAGGCAGGCAGGCAGCCTTCTCACCCTTACCTCAAGGAACGTACAGAGCTGAAGGCCTACACCTTTGCTCCCGGCCACCAGAGGCAGGGGAAGGGGGTGCAGCTTCTCTCCCCGCCAGATTTTGTCCCGTTTATGGGGCTGGTTTCTTTGTCTGGCAGTGTTGGCTGCCTGGCCGGTCCCAGGAGGTTGCAGGGTTGAGAAACAAACCAGAACACAGGGGTCAAAATGCCAGGACATGTCCATGAGATTAAACCACGTGAGTCATTGTTTTCACAGTGAATTTACTTCTTTCTTTCTCTCTCTTTCTCTATCTCTCTTCTTTCCTTCCCTTCCTTCCCTTCTTCCTGTCTTCTAGCTTTCCCATCTGATATGGGCTGACAGTGGAGTGATTTGGGGGTCCCTCTGAGTCTGTGCTTTTGGAGCTTGGGCACAGGTGGGCACCTGGCAGGCACCGTCCTATCCTCCCGTGGAATGTGGGGTGTGTGGGTTTGGAGCGCGCCCTCCAGCAGGCCAGGCTGCCTCAGCGAGCACGGTGCCCTGTAGTTTTATTTCTTGTGAACTGTAAAGAAAATAACAGTTAGGGGAGAACAGAACTCACAACCCGGGTCTTCAAGGCCCGGTCGGGCATTTGGCTCTCACTCCCTAGCGGGAAATGCGAACAGGGTCACGGGTTTGGGGCTCTGGGTCGACGGGACCCTGCTGATGAGAGGACAGTGGCCTGGCGATGCAGTCAGACAGACACGAGTCTCCGAAACAGGACCATCGATACTTGAATTTTTCCGTGACAGCCTGAGTTCAGCGGTGGTCACTCTCCATCAAGAGTCATGGCTGGAGTGACAGCAGAAGCGGACCTGTGCTGCACGCCTCGTGAGCCACAAAGGTGAAAGCCAGGGCTAGGCGGCTCCTGCCTCCCTTGCACATGTGTGCCCATCAGATTCAGAGATGCAACTCAGACAGGCAGGAAGCAGAGGTTTGGAGCTGAAACTCAGGCTGATGACCAGCCTGAACTCTTCTCCTCCTAAGTGATCAAAGCTGCCCGTGACTCCAGGGCTGAGTCCCAGGTTTTGTGTCTTAAGCTGAACATTCCACACTCCTGGCCAGTGCTGGCCAAGTCTAACGACTGGGTTGGGATTCTTATTAAAATGCAGTTTTAGATGAAACTTCCCACCCTCAGTAGCCACTGTGGTTAGTCCTAGGGACACACAGGAAGTCACCAGGCCTTCACACAGAGTGACCACAGAAAAGCTAAAGATGCTGGGGAGGCCTCCACTGTGTGCGTGAAGGGAGGGAAGTGGACAACACTTCCCTCAGAGCCCAGAGCCCCACAAAGCTGGGTGCACTTTGTGAAAGCTTTGTGAAAATGGCCCTCCTGCTTGGATAGCGTCACTGGGCCACCTTTGGGTGCTCACAAAAAGTCACTTACTGATTTCTACCACCTGCATTGCCTACTTCTTTTTTTTTTTTTTTTTTTTTTTTTTTTTTTTTTTTTTTTTTTTTGAGACGAGGTCTCGCTATTTGCCTGTGGAACCGCAGGCTCATGTTGCCCAGGGTACCACAGACTCAAGCAATCCCCAGCCTCAGCTTCCCAGGTAGCTGGGATTACAGGCGCACGCCACCATGCCCAGCTATTTTTGGGGGACTAGGTCTCACTGCGGGCCCCCGGTGGGACTCGAACCGTGATCCCTGACCCTGGCCGTGACTTCCTAGGCTGCTGCTTACAGGCATGCACCACCATGCCCGGCCTTGCATTGCCTACTCTGCTCTGGGATGGTGGTCACATTGGGGATCCTTGTGCCAAAACCCCTCAATTAACAAAGCAGAGTTGCCAGGCATGGTGGCACATGCCTGTAATCCCAGCTATCCGGGAGGCTGAGGCTAGGGATCACTTGAGTCAGCGGGTTTGGGACTACCCCTGGTAACATAGGGAAACTAGTCTCAAGAAAAAAAAAATGGCAGAGTCACATCAAGTACCTTGGGTTACTGTGTTGAAGCTTTTTCCTACCACTGTAGACATGACAACCTCCAGGCCCAACCAGACAGATGCTGGCCAAGAGCCAGGGTCATCATAACTAAGATTTCCCAGCTTGTGCTCATCCTATCCCACTTCCCATTGTTGAACTCCAGGTAAAAGATGGACCAGAAAGCCAGCCCCACCCAGCTGGTCGTTGCGGAGTCACTTTTCTAGAGTGAGACATAAACTTTGACCCCCATGCGCTTTTTACCCTCTTCTCCACCCCCCCACCCCAGGGGGCTGGGGTGACACCTTTCCCTGGTCCTCACACCAAGCCCATGGGCCGCCTCACTCCCTGTGATGGGCTCTCACCTGCCAGGTTGACAGTCACAGCCACGACAATGATGACGATCCCCATGATGATGAAGGTGATGCTGAGTAGCCGGGCCAGGCGGCCCAGCCTCCGGGCCCCGTCCAGGTCCCCTTGCTGCACGCTGCTCCGAGACTGCAGAGAGAGGGTGGCAGGACTCAGAGGTCTGTCCTCAGCAGGCCTGCAGGGTGCTGCTTACCCCTAGGACCCTGCTTACCCTTAGAGCACCCCAGGGTCTCATAGCAGCCCTGCTTTCCTGGGGAGGGGACTCAGGTTCCTCCCAGAGAAATGCCCCAGACTTAAGGGGCCCAGACCCCCACCTAGGCTACCCTCCATTGGCTGGGAACTGCAGGCATGGAACCACACCGCACAGGACTTCCTCTCAGGACAGGGCAGGGTGGCGTAGTGGAGACGGAGGGCTGGGAGGTCAGAGAAGTTCCAGGCCACTCTGAGCTGTGTGTTTGGATAAACCTGGGGTGTCCCAGCCCAAGGCCCACTACTGCACCTCACTGGCATCCTGAGGCTGCCCATGTGGCTTTTCCTTCAGTCCAACAGACCTTCCCCCTGTCCTTTGTGACCCTTCTCTGGCCACAGAAATGTTTTTTAAAAATCACTGGTCCTCCCTCCCCCTCCCCCACTTCCCACCTAGAAACCACATCCTGTTTGGCCAGATAGGGGAGGCATGCTGGGTTTAGCAGGAAGGTTGGGGATAAGATGAAGTCACACCGCATAGGGGCCCTAGTGGGTGCTTCACTCCTTCTGGGGGGAGCTTGGCTTCCCTTGGTTCTAATTTGGTGAATTCAAGGCACATGAGGGTAGAGTTGGGTAGTGTAAGAACAAAGAGAACCCTGAGGGTCCTTAGGTTACTCAATAGGAAGTGTGTCCGCACTAAAAATGAATTTTTAAAAAAAGAAATAAAGATGTGAATCCCATTTACAACTGCATCAAAATAATAAAATACATAAGACTAAATTTAAGGAGGTGAAAGCCTGTCTCTGCAGTTTCTGAAAACTACGAGGCACCAATGAAAGGGGATGTGTTTCCAGGGGGGCCCCTCTGTACTCTCTACAGACCTCTGGCCTGTTGATTGTCTGATTACTTGAGGCTCCTGAGTTTGACATGGCAACGTAGTCAAGCACACTGATGATGATGATGACTGAATCTTTACTTTGTGCTAGGCAGCCTGCCTACGTTGCCTCATTTAGCCTCAGAACCATCCTGTGAGACCAGCAGTGTTTCCCACTTTTAAAGTAGCTAAAGTTCAAAGAAGTGGCTCTTCCATCTCTGTTCTGTTGAAGTCACTCACACTCCTCTTCACCTTCCAGAGTTCTAGTTGACCTTCCACACTAAGCTGCTGGGTCCACTCCAAGCTCTTTCCAGAAAACGTGAGGTCAAACTCACTTTGCCTCAAATTCTAGCTTCCTGCTCTTCGTCTGTTCAGGTCTTGAGCGCCTCCTTCCACTTGCTCACGTCCACATTGATGGCAACAGCCCACAGTCCTCCGTTTTGGTGGCAATTCTCTCCCGTTCATGCTACTGATCTGTAGCCTTTCCTGGCCAATGTTATTGGTCCTCCTTTCTCCAGCTCCTTGCAGCTGCCCTAGTTCCAGTGCTACTCCTTTCTGAAGCCGTGAGAACACCTTCATGAAGATTCCCCACCCCAGCACCAAGCTCTTTCCTCTCCTCTGTACTTCCCATTTGAACATCTCCCTCCACATATAATTATTCCAAGCACTGCGTGGGCCCCCACGCTGCAGGAGTGTGCAAGAGAGTCCGGTTCCTCTGCTCACAGAGCTGACAGTCCGGTGAGGGGGGCTGGTCTCCATTGCAGTCACACACATAATGGTAAAATTGTAACTGTGGTAATGTTACAAAGGAAAGCACCTGTTACTCCAAGAGCTTAACTTCCAAGAATCTGGGAACCCTTCCTGCAGTAAGGACATGTGGATTGAAAGGTGGAGGATGAATAAAAATGAAATAGAGTTGATTATTTTAAATTTTATTTTTATTTATTTATTTCTTTATTTTTGAGACTAGGTCTTGCTATCTTTGCCTGTGGAACCGCAGGCTCATGTTGCCCCGGGTACCACAGACTCAAGCAATCCCCAGCCTCAGCTTCCCAGGTAGCTGGGATTACAGGCGCGTGCCACCACGCCCAGCTATTTTTTGAGACTAGTTTTTTCTATGTTGTCCTGAGCAGAATTTGAACCTTAATCCCCGGTTCCAGCCGAGGCTTCCTAGACTGCCACTTACAGGCATGCACCACCATGCCTGGCCAGATTTGATTATTTTTTAAAGAAAGAAAAATATGGACAACCAAACGAAAGTGCACAACTGCGGGAGGGGACCAGCTGGAGTGGCCAGGGAGGGGAGGTGCTGGGGGACCCCAGGGATCACAATGATGTGAAATATATATATATATTATTTTTTTAAAAAGAAGAAAAATATTCCAAGCAGCAAGAACAGTATGTGTAGAGACCCTGAGGAACATGTGCATGGTAAGTATGTAGCTCTTCCATAAATTGTTGTTGCTTGGAGGACAGCAGGAGGGACTGGACAAAAGCCAGTGTGGCTGGAGTTGAGGGAACGAGAAAGAGGTGGTTATAGCAGTGGGTAGGATCAGGCAGGCAGGACTCTGCCCACCCAGAAGATTGGTTTTTATTCCAGAAGCAGTGGGAGCCAGTGAAGATGTAAGGAGACTGGGGGAATAGTCCAAATTCTCTCCATCCTACAAGGGATGACCCTAAGGCCACCTCCTCTGTGAAGCCCACCATGACTGCTGTGCTACTTCCACTATAATAATAACCTCTAGCATTATTTGACCACTTAACTTGTATCAGGAACTATGTTAAGTGCTTGCCGTCCATTAGAACATTTTGTTTCCCTCACACTTCTATGAGACAGGGATTGCTTTTTCCCCATTTTGCAGATAAAGATGGAGCTCAGGGCACTAGGTAGGCATGGTACTAAAATTCACTGTTGAAGTCACTGGTGAAGGGAAAAATGCCAGGTCAAGAAGGACCCCAATCATCATAAAAGGAAGGTTCCTTTTATTTGGCTCTTGAGGCACAGAGGAACCAAGGAAGATTTGTAAGTAGGGACATAACCAGATTGGCATTATAGAAACCATCTGTCTGGCTCCAGTGTGGATCAGAGAGCTGGGCACTTGGGAGAAGACAGAGTCAAAGACTTAAACTAAGCAAAGGATTGAGAAAGGAATTCAGATTTGAGGAAGAGAGTTAGGAAGAGAGTGTCCGAATTCAGATTTGAGGAAGAGAGTTAGGAAGAGAGTGTCCACATGCCCTGATCAGGCCCGGTGGTGTGTGGAAGAGGGACATGATTAGGATGACTCTCAGGTTACTGGCAGAGACAAGAGACGAGTGGATGTTCCCTTCCTCAAGTGGGAAAGAGAGAGCTCATCGTCATCAAATGGGCTCAGGCAGAGATGCCTGACATTATGAATAGTAGATAGAGTTGGATAATAAACAGAGTGGGAGCCCAGGAGTCGTCAGCATGGGGAAGCTCTGGGAGCAGATGAGGTCACTCGGGGAGCAAGCAATGGGGAGGAGAAGAGGTTCACAGATGGGACTATGGGGCACAGCAGCTAATGAAGGTGGGGGCGGGGGGAGGCTGGGGAAAGAAGCCTGCAAGGGAGGAGAGGCAAGTGGCAGGGAACAATCCTCCCAGAAATCCAAGTTGGAAAGTTTCAACAAGAGGGGCTGGTGGCACCATCTCATGCATGGCAGTAAAACAAGGACTAAGTACTGGTAACAACCACTGACGGTGAGAGGAGATGGACCATTTTGGTGGGAGAGGTTCAGCAGAGTAAGGGAGAGAGAAACTGGAATGGAGGGACATGAGGGTGAGGGGGAGATGAGGAAGCTTACAAGCAAGTGGAGTGAGCTCTTAGAAGCTTTGCTGTGAATGGAAGGGGAGAGTGATGGCAGAGGAGCTACAATTGATGAGACAAATAGAGAATTTCTTCAAGATAGGAGAGAAAGGACCCATTAAAGAGGAAGTGAGGACTAGACCTAGGAATGAGTGGCGTCGTGCTGTCCCCTGGCACCAGAGAGACTAAGGTGCACTTGAGCATCCCTGTGAGAGAGCACCTCTGTCCTCGGAGGCTGGGCAAATGTGGGTACAGACAGGCTTCCCCCTGAATATGTCTGCAGGTTGGGCTGGCCAGGAGGTTGTGAGTGTCCATGCCTCTAAGCTTCAAGACTCTCAGTGACTGTGGACCGATACCATTGAGTGAGAGAGGAAAGAGAGCTGAGTATGGTTTGAGGAAAGGCTATAGGCAGGGCTCAGGTCACAGCCTAGCCTGAGTCAAATCCACCTGGACATGGCCGGGACCCAACTCCAGCTCGCTAGGAAAGCATTTTGGACAAGAGCACCAGTGGCAGCTGGACTTAGATGTCTGTCCCAACTGCGTCACTCATCGGCTGTGGGGCCCTGGGCAAATGATCTACCTCTCATATGCCTCAATTTCCTCCTCTGTAAAAACAGTACCTACTTCAGTGATGGGGATTAGATAAGATGGTACAAGTAAGGGCCTAACATAGTGCCTGGCAGTAGTAAGTGCTGAATAAATATTATAATGTCATAGTTTTGTTGTTATGGGAGACTGTCCTCCCTCCATTGAGTTGGTGAAGGACAAGGAATAATAACCATTATTATAATGGTTATTAATTATAACCATTAATAATAACCACTTTGGTCAAAGAGGGAGAATCTGTTCTGAGGAAAACCTAGAACAGATTTGGCAGGTCTTGGTGAAATGACAAATAGTGCTCCGTTCACTTTCAGGAATATCCCAGTTAGGATATTAATGATATGATCATCATAGGTCCAGGAACTCACAAGTCTTCCTTTTTCTCCTTGTTTCTTGTTCCTGTCCCTGATCCACTCACTTCAATTGGGATATGATGTGTAGTATAGGAGGACATGGGCAGGCATCTGTGCCAGGTAGAGCACAGGATTTCATCATCTGTCATCCCCAGCCTCACTACAAACTTCCTCACCTAGCAGGAGTATCATGAAGAGCAAAGTCTCATTTATTTCCTATAAACCCCACTCCCAGGGGAGAATTCTAACACCTCCTTTCCTCAGGCTCTCCAGGTGTGACCTGATCATCCACCTCTCAAGTGTGTCAATCTTCTCAAGCATGTCTCTTCTTCAGTCTCTTGTTAATGTCTTATTTGAAGATTGTGTCAGCCTCCTCCTCACTGGTGTCTCTCCAAACTTGCTCCACCTAGCCTCTTTTTTTTTTTTTTCTTTTTGAGACAAGGTCTTGCTATTTTTGCTCATGGAACTGCAGGCTCACGTTGCCCAGGGTACCACAGACTCAAGCAATCCCCAGCCTCAGCTTCCCAGGTAGCTGGGATTATAGGCATACATCACCACACCCAGTTATTTTTTGGAACTAGGTCTCCATACGTTGCCCTGAGTGGGACTCGAACCACGATCCCTGGTCCCTGCTGCGGCTTCCTAAGCTGCCGCTTACAGCCATGCGCCACCATCCCTGGACCTCTAGCCTCTTTCTTAACTATAAAATCCAAGCCTGGTAGCACAGCTCTCCATAAAAGAGATATCCATTTGTGTCTCAGTGCTTTTGCATGTACTACTTCCACTGGAATGCCTTTCCTCATTAACCATATTGCTACCACAAAAGTGCCTTCATAGCCTTCAAGAGTCTGTTTCTTAATTAAGCAATCAATCATCTTCTCCTCAGGACCCCCACAGTCTGTATCACTCTTTCTTTCCCATTACTATCTTGTGTTATTATTTCTTCTAGCCAAGTCATTTCTTTCTCTAAGTTCCTCGAAGGCAAGTACCATGCAGCTTTATCTTGGTATCCCTCATAGGTAACTTAGGAACAGACCTATTTGGGAGTCAATAAATGTTTGAGGGAGTAAAAAATAAAAGGAGAGAGAGAGAATAAAGAGTCTGCTTTGTAACCAATGAATGTTACTAACTTCTAAGTTAAGGGATGATTCATGGAAGAAATTAGAGCAATAGGTCCCGTAGGAAGGATATCTGATATCTGGATTGTGGTGCCACCCACTAACCCATGCCACCTGCATTTCCCTGCATGACCAGCTCAGGCCACTGAACTCAAGACTTAAACACCAAGGGAACCTGGGGAAGAAGGGGAGAAGCATACAGAAAGGCTGCAAGGATTTCTAGGAACTTCAACTTTAGAAATTCTGGAACTACCTCAAATTGTTACCAAAGGACTCCATCTCAGCAGGCAGGTGGGGGGAGGGGTGCAGGGTTTGAGATGAGTCCTGCCACACCCCCTTCCCAGAGAATACTTATGTGTACAGCATTGAGAACCACAAGGAGAGGTGCATATCTCATGACAGGAATCAGAGGTGGGGAAGGGAGGGATCATTTCTTGGTCATGCTAAGCTCAGTCTCCTTTATCCAAACAACAATCAATTAAGATTATTCACGGGTGATAAGGTGGTGGGAGAACCTCGTGGTAAACAATGATATAATATGTATGTATGTATGTATGTATGTATGTATGTATGTATGTATATATATGTGCAATCAATTAGAAAAATTATATAAATTAAAAAATTAAAAGGCAACCAGTCTCTGCACCCCAGTCCTGAATGTTCCTTCAATATTATTGAAGAGAATGACATCATTGAAGGAGACACACTAAGACTGACCAGATGAACAGAGCAAATCTGACTGCAGCCTCTTCATCACATCAGGCCATCTACGTGTTATCCAGTGTAATGCTCACAACTATCCCGAAGTCTAGGTTTTCTGTCCTGCCAAATGGAGAATAAATAGCTGTGCGGAGAGTCCATGTGTCTCATCTCTAGATGGATGGGTGGCATCTCCCACCCAGGGAATGTGAGCATTCAATAAACTAAACAGGCTCCCAGAAGAGGAGACAACTGTGGGAACATCCACTAATGCTCCTTACATGGAGTCCCCCACCCCATTCCCAAGGGGACCAGCTAGTGTAGTAGATCAGATCATGACTTCTGCCTGCAGGCATCCACCCAACCCTGGACTTCCCAGTCACTAGCAGGTTATAATACATCTCATGCTTTAGTTTTTCCATCTGTGAAACATGCATGATAATGTTACCTGGACCTCATAAGGCAATAGTCCAGATTAAACAAGTTAATGCTTACAGAGAATCTGGACCTGGGCCTAATATTTAGCAAGCATGCAGTGATATTGGCACTATCATCCTCAGTGGGGGGTTCCCTCAGCTTCCTTCTCCCTGGCTACTAACAGTTCACCATAGAAATTCATTGCCACAATGAATATACTCCACTCTTATCATCACCCCATCTTGTTCTTCCTCTGAAACCCACCTCCCAGCACCTCCCTCACACTCATGGTACGTACCTGCCCTTGACTTCTCTCTGAGCCCCAACTCAGGACTCCTCCCAGGCCTCACTCCCTCTCAGTCTAGCCTGATCTTTGAGTCCATCTTCCCAGTCACCCTCACCAGCATCTTCTGTGCTGCCTGGTCCTGCTCTCATGGGAGCTTTGTCTGTCTTAGCCTCAGACGGGTACAATGCAGCATGAAACACATTGCCAGGCAGACTGATGACCATGCAGATGCTGGGCTACTGCCTCTGAAAAGCCCTCAGACCACTGGGCTGTCTGTCCTGGTCATCTACTCTCCTTGGTCACCAGAGCTGACTGACTGACTTTGCCTCCATGGTCTGGAAATGTGGAGGCCACATAGCACGAGCCTGCTTCCTTGTCTTTCAAGCATTTCTATGTATCTCTGCCTCATGTGCTCTCCTCTAGGGTCCTGGGGAGGTGATTCCTTTCTCTGTGTGCCATCTCTCCACATCCTCAGGCCCACCACCTCCCCTCTCCTTTTCGCATGAGCCTCTCCACCAGTAGAGTCAGCAGGGCTCTATAAATGGCCAACTCGGTGGGCACACTTGTCCTTGCTGCATATGCATTTGCCCATCACTCCCTCCCTCAAACTCTTTCCTTCTTGGCCATCTCTCCCTCTTTCCTAACTTTCCTCCAACCTCTTGGGAGTCTTCTTTTCAAAGCCCCTTTCCATCCACTTTTTTTCTGTTAATACCTTAAATGTTTTAGGTTCTGAGAGCCCTCTCTAAGATAGCACCAAAAGTTTTGAACTCTCTATCCAGGAGTCTGAAGCAATTCTGAACAATTTCATTCATCAGCATCTTCCTTTGTGAACTATTGCTTAGTACAGGCCTTCATCACCCTTGCCCAGACGATCTCAAGCACCTTCTAAGGGGTCTTCCTGCTCCTGGTCCTGCCTGCTCTAGCTCATTTCCCATAATGCAATTGAATGTTGGATTTAAAATATGAACTGACTCTATTCACCTTCACTTAAAAGTTGTCAAGGACTCCTCAGAGTCTCTAGTACAAATCCACAATCCCTAGAGCAGGTTCCTGCCTGCCAAACAGACCATGCCTTATCCATTTATTTCCCAAATACCTAGCCCAGGGTCTAGTTCATGAAAGGGGCAGCCATTCATAGGGTGTCAGTCATCCTCTACCACTTAGCTCCCTCCAACTAGCAAATGCTATTCCAGTGAGAAGTGAACTGAAAGAGTGAAAAGTGTATGTTACCAGCTCTAGAAGGTTTCCAGAAACCTCTGCCGCCCCTTGTCATGACCTTGGTCCAAGTTTCTACATCTCCTCATCTGTCCTGCTCTCTTACAAATAGTAGGCACTAAGGGACTCCTACAGCCCCTCCTTCCCCTTCACCAGCTCTATCAACCACAATGGACATTTGACCACAGTCCTCTCAGGTTCGAAACCCTGTCATGCATAAGCTATAGCATGGGAGACACTTGAAAACCCCACGTCAGTGAAAGCAGCTAGTTGCAATGGTCATATGTGGGAAGATATCATTATCATTTGCAGGCATATCCAGAAGAGGCAAATCCAGAAACAGAAAGAAGTCAGTGGTTGCTTCAGTCTGGGTGGCTCTGGATAAAAGGTACTGAGAGCAAAGGGAATAAGGTTTCTCTTATTCCCTTTGTGAGAAAAAAAGCTGAATGTGTTTCTGGGTACACTTATCAGTGACAATGTTAAAAAGCATTGTTGTGTATATTATGGGTAGGTGAATCACATGATATGTGAATTACATCTTGATGACTCCCCATCCCCCACTAAGGAGACGATTGGCTAAAACTTATGACTGCCAGGTATGACTGCCAAGTACCAGCAAGCACTATGTGTCGGTGTCATTCTTCAACACTTTCCATGTCTCCTTTCTTCTCACACAGCTCCTCTGAAATGTCCTTGAGAGGGTGACACCCATTTTGCAGATGGGAATACTGAGGACAAGAGGGGTTGGCATGATTGTTCTGCAGCCCATGACACCTTGTGGTTGGTCTAGAACAGGCACTCCTTGTAATGTGGTGTGAGGATCTGTTTACAGGTTTCTCCCCACTGGACTGGAGGCCCCTGGGAATTAGTCATGATTGTCTGGCTTAGTACCTATTCCCTGCCCTGGGCCCAGTGACAATCAGGCCTGACTCAAGATGCTTAAAATGATGCAGAAATGCACTGAGGGTGGGTGTGGGGGTCTCACGGCCTTGGACCCAGGTCCCTTTGACAAAGGCTGTTAACACCTAGGCAGCCTTTGCCCCATCATCCCAACCAGGAGATAGAGTCTAACAACTGGTTTCTCCTGGCCCTGGTATGGTTTCCTTCCCCAAAGGCTGTCTTCCCTCCTGGGTCTTTTCCTGTAACCAGGAGGTTGGCCCTGCCCAGCGCCACTGGCCCACCCTGGGGCCTGGCTTCACCCGCCAGCTGTCCCCAAGAGCCACAGGCAGCATGGGAAGCTCCTGGGGCCCCGCCCTGGGCCCTGCCCAGTCCCAACTGTGCCAGGCCCAGCCCTTCGGACTCAGAAACCTAGTAGTGTCTTCTGAGGCCTTGGTGCTAGATGTGATGGGGGTCAGGGAGGGCTTCCTTGAGTAGAGATTGGGCTTCAATGAAGGAAATAGGGCCTTTCTCAGACAACAGTCTGAGAGCCTCAGAACTGGCCAACATTCCTGGGGGCTTAGGGACAGATGACTCAGCAGTGGAGTCACTCCAGAGAGACTCACACAATGTCTCCTACACAGTCCTCCGGCCCTCACCAGCCTGGGGTAGGCAGTCCTGGCCCCGCTCCAAGAGCTGCTGCCATGCCTTGTTCCTCTCTCTCCCCTAACTTCCTGTACCTCAAATGTCACTTGCTAACAGCTTTGGACATTTCCTGTGGCTCCTTTGTAAGTAGCTCTCTCCAAACGTCTGGGCTTGAGCTTAGGGTCAAGTGAAGACAATTTAATGAAACCCTACAGCATTAGCACAAGAAGTAAAGATTAGCCACATGCCCCTCCTACACAAGGCCAGCCAAGCCTCTGACATTCAGTTTTCCCCTATGGTCCAGACTCCCACCCACACCCTCAAGATGGATCCCGAGAATGAGCACAACCACCTCCAAGATCCAGAGGGCTGCAGGGGCACTCTCCCAGGGGAGCTGCCTGCAAACTCACGTGCCCCTAGGACAGTCAGGCCCCTTAATGCGCAGCAGGGAAACCATTGCCTGCTATTGGAAACAGAGAAGGCAAAGGCTGTGGAAACCCCAGGTGGCCCGGGGTGGGGCAGGAGGAGCTGGCTCCCATCCTGAGAGTTGGGGGCTTTGGAACCCCGGTGGCAGCAATCTCTGCTGATACATAGTCCCACTGAGAAATGACTCCATGATACAACCCCCCCTCCACCAAGGGCAAGACTCCCACCCTGGCTGTCCTTCCACAATACAGAGTTTGGCTTCAGGAAGCTCCCTCCCTGGCAGAGATATCTGTAAAGCAAATGAGGATACCCGGGAACTGAGATGGAGGACAGCAAACAGAAGCTCTCGTGGCCCTGAAACCCTCTGTGAGGGGGTACAGCAGGTCAGCTGAGAATGGGAGTCTTCTCCCCAGCACCCAGCTCTCTTTTCTTTACACCCAAGGGGTCAGTGGCTGCCAGGGGAACATGCTTGCAACCCCCTGGGCCCAGCCCCTGCCCAAGGGCAGAACTTACCATGATAGAAAAGATGAGGGGGATGAGGTTGAGGGGCCAGACGGGGCAGAAGCAAGAGGCAATGGCAAGGATGAGGTAATCTTTGGGAACTTCTCGGTCCTGGGCATCGGAGGCAGAGACAATGGAGGATGCCCTCCTTGAGCTGACCCGAGAGAGTGAGCGGGAAAGCGGGGCGTCTTGGTGCCCCTCAGAAACCACCTTGAAGGGCAAGCCGTGGCCATTCTGCTCCAGGTCCAGAGGCCCAGAGAGGGACTTGGACAGCTTCAGGGACTTGTCATCCTTGACCTCCACCTTGAGGAGGAGCTTCTCCATCTCTGGCAGGTCCAGGGGTGAGGCAGCCGTGCCTGGCTCCTGCGCTGGGGGAAACTGAGGCTGCACAGGATTAGCCATGTTGCTCTGGATCTTGGGCTGCTCCAATAGGCTGGATTGAGGGGCTCCAGAGGGTCCTCAGCGTACCATTCCTCAGCCCAGACTGGGAGTCCACAACCCAGGGGCAGAAATGTACCCCAGGGGAGCAAGGCAGATGGGGCCAGAGGGGGTCAGCTTTTCCAGGCAGGTTAATTCAGATGCTGGTGGGGTCTGCTGCTGCCAGCGCAGAGTTCCAGGAATCTGGAGCTTTCAGCCTTGTGCAAGTTTGAAGCCAACTTTGCTGGTGCTGCTGATTGCACGCGATGGGCGGGGAATCAGCAGACAGCTCCCAGCACAGAGAGAACACTCCTCTCTGAGTGAGATTCAGGCTAAGCAGAGAGGCGGGTGTGTGTGTGTGTGTGTGTGTGTGTGTGTGTGTGCGTGCACCACACAGTCGCTCTGCTGCCCCGCCCTCCTCAGAGATGCTTTTCCTTTTCAATTCCCCTCTCCCCAGAGAACAGCTAGGCAGCATCTTGCCCAGCCCAGGCCAGCCCAGCCCCGCCCCACCCTGCCCAAGGGATGAGGGGCCCACTTCCCCTTTCCACTGTGGTCCCAGGACCTGCTCCTCAGGGCCAGGGGCTCCAGATGGGGAAAAGGACAAAGTGGGGTCACAAAGGAGTGTGTCTTCAACTCTCCTGGGAAAAGGAGCATTCCGCTTTTCTTCTCTTGGAGCAGGCTCCTGCTTTCTCCTATCTATTGGGAAATTTGGCCCTGCACCTTTTATATCCTGTGACCTCTAGCTCCCAGAGGTGGACAGGCCAGAGCCTGGCTCCTGGCGGGAAGGGGAGTCCTGGCGTGGCCCTGGAGGCTCATGCCAGTACCAAGTCTCTTCTGGATGGGTTTGGTGTTTTGAGCCCATCTCACTCCCATCAGCATTTGTATGGGAGCTGAAGAGTCTGAAAAGCCTCCCGACAGGAGCACCACAAAGCTCGGCTGGTCCCGGGTCTGGTCGTCTGTCCTCTCTGTTTCTTGCTTCCTCTCTTTGTTCTGTCTCATCCCCTGTTTGTGCCTCCTTCTTTCTGTCCCTTTCTGTGCCTCCCCCATCTTCCTCCCTACTGTAAGGGTGACCCGTAAACACCAGGGTGTTTGGAGGAGAGTGTAGAAGGTAACTTAAAATCCCAGGGTCATGCAAGATAAGGGCTGAGAGATGGAAGGAGTCTCAGAAACGTGGAGGTCAAATCCTTTGAAACCACAGATTCGGAAATAGAGGCTTAGAAATGAAGAGACTCATCCGGCTGGGCATGGCGGCGCATGCCTGTAGGCAGCAGACTAGGAAGCCGTGGCCAGGGCTAGGGATCATGGTTTGAGTCCTGCTGGGGGCCTGTAGTGAGACCTACTCCCAAAAAAATAGCTGGGTGTGTTGGCACGCGCCTATAATCCCAGTTACCTGGGAAGCTGAGGCTAGGGATTGCTTGAGTCTGTGGCACCCCGGGCAACATGAGTCTGCCATTTCAGGGGCAAAAATAGTGAGACCTACTCTCAAAAAAAAAAAAAGAAAGAAAAAAGAAAAGAGACTCATCCTTGTCAGTATTTTTCAGCTATTACTTCCTAGCCCATGTCTAGGGGCTGGTTTGAAGTGATGGCTTTGGATTGTGCATCACACTGCTTTCAAAATGCTGCTTCCAGCCAGGGTGAGAACAAGGTGAAAAGGGGATGTGACCCTGCAGAGAGCACAGAGAACTGATTCCCGGGGCAGGGAAGACAGCAATGAAGAGACATAGGCTAAGCTGGGGGGTGGGGGGTGGGAAGGGTGGGGGGGTGGACCTAGGAAGCTGAAAGCCTACCTGGAGGCAAATATGCTTCAATATGTGCAAGGTTGCCATAAAGTACATAGAAGAAAACATAGGCCAGACACAGGCTTCAGAGATATCTTAATGGAGTTATCTCTAACAGCAAGGAAAACAAAAGAGAATGTAAAAACATGGGATTATATCAAATTAAAAGTTGTTTTCTTCATAGTGGGAGAAACTATCACTAAAACTAACACAAAAAAGCCTACTGAATGAGACAAAAAAGTCTACCGAATGAGACAAAGTATTTGCACATCCTATATCTGACAAATGACCCATGTATAAGATCTATAAGAACTCATATAAATCAACAAAAAGAAAACAAATCACCCAGTTAAAAATGGGCAGAAGAGCTACACTTCTCCAAAAACGATGCACAGACTGCAGAGGCACACACACACAAAAAAATGTTCAGTATCACCTGTCATGAGGGAAATGCACAATGAAACCATATCTCACACCTGTGAGAGTGGCCCACATCAAAAAGAAACAAGGGCTGGTGAGGGTGTGGAGGAAAGGAAGCATTCTTAAACCGTTGCTGTGGTATAGACTGGCTCTAGTCCCTCTAAAAAAGTGTGGAGATGTCTCAAAATACTGAAGATGGATCTGCTGTAATTGTACCCCTAGGTATACTTGTGAACAATAAAAAACCACCAATTTAAAACATGTACTCTTATGTTCACGGCACCACTGCCTACAGCAACCAAACTGTAGAAACTGACAAGGAGTCCAAAAACAAATGAGTGGATCAGAAGCTGTGGTATGTGTGTTGGAATATTACTCAGCTATTAAAAAGATAAACTCTTGTCATCTGTGACAACACAGATGGAGCTGGAAGGAATTATGCTAAGCAATGTAAGTTAGAAGGAGAAATCCAGATACCAGAGTGTCACTTGAATGTGGAATATAGAGAAACAAAACAAAGGGTCAGATGAAGTCAAATTAATGACAAACCCTAGAGATCTGAGGGTAGAACTGAGGCTGGGGACTGGATATGAGAGAAAATAAAGTAGCAGGGGAAGCACAACAGACTATGGGGATGAATTGTGGATGCTACGGTAGTGGGAGTGTTGGGTTAGTAACACTTGATGGAGGAAAACCTATATTTCTATAACACAAACAAAATTGTAAACCAGTGTTACCTCCATTTTTTAAAAAAGTGTGGTTTGGAGACAAATTTTTAGGTTGGATAAATTTGACTATATTAAAATAAGATTTGTTGCTTCATATAGGAAACTCATTGTTATTTGTAAAATGCAGACCTCCAGAGCAGTAAGGTTGAGGCTCCCTGCCTTCATCTCAATCTGCTGCGAGGTCAGGGGTGTGTAGGGGAGTGAGCTGGAAGCGCTTGCCAGGAACTTCCAGAAATGTGCTAATACCTTTTCAAATGCTACAGAGCATAACAAATGGGGTATCTGAGACTTCCTCCCCCTAGACTCTAAGTCAGTAGAGAGAATCAACCTGGACAGAATTCCATGTCAAACCTGGGAGCTGACTGGGTGAAAGAACCCAGAGTCTCTAAGGGCCCAGAGTCTCTAAGGGGCCCAGAACTGCCTAGACAACTTCAGAGAGCACAGTTCAATTCTGAGCAGCTGAGGTGTGATTGGTCCAAACTGAGGAGTCCTAAATATAAAGCACACACAGGATTCCAAACATTTAGAGCAACATAAAGAGAACAAAACTTCTATCTTATTGATCCCTTGCATATTAATTTGTAAGTGGAAAAGTATTTTGGATATCTTGAGCTAAATAAAACATTATTAAAATTAATGTCAAGTATGTGTTTACTTTTTTAAAAGTACCTACTAGAGCCCATAACTGTTCAAGCTGAACTGGGGAGCAGGATCTGAACCCACCTGCTGCAAGCCCGTGCACAGATGAGGCTCCCACCAATGCCTCTGCCAACAGCCTTGGCTGCTGGCAGGGGCCTGCGATAAGCACCCCACAGGGTCCCGGGAGAGGGAGGACAGCCCTTAGCCCTTTCGTGTGGGTGAGGTGGCGGGTCCTCCCTCTTGTCACTCCCTCTTCTAACAGATTTCACTGGAAAGGAGAAAACCAACAATCTACTGACTGACACACAGGAGAAAAGAAGAACAAAGGCTCTGGTCATGATCATCACCTGAGTGAGACCCAAACTGAGGAAGATCAGACCCACAAGACATGACCGTGAGATCAGTCACATAAGCGACCTAGCAAAGAGCTTTGCCTGCAGTGTTCAAGGGGTTAATGAAACAAGCCCCTGATACAGAGATCACACCAAGGTGAGCAAAGCACCCTCTTCTCTCAACACCACTGAGAAAGGCCTGTAGCCCTGCGACAAAACTGTAAACCACAATAGTGGAGAGAAGAAGGACAAACCTTCTGCTGGAGTCTGTCCCACCACAGAACCCCTCTAATGCCAGTGGCCAAGAGATGAGATCCCAACACCAGAAGCCAGAGCTAAAAGACTTAAAAGCAGAGTCACAGGACAGATACCAGAGCGGAGGAGGCAACCAGCACGAAGGCGGAGGCACGAATCCCAGCAGCTACACAGGTCTGAAGAAAAGGAGACTGTCAACTTCACAACAGAAAATGCTACAAAAAAGGAACCTGGAGACCAGCGCCACACACCTGCCCTACAAGAGGTCCCAAATGAGCTGGAACGGGCTACCTGCCTCAAAGAAATTAAGCAGGCAGACCAACAGGTCACAGAAACTCAGGTCCTCACCCAGGAAAAGAACATTTTCCAAACAAAGAACAACTGAACATCAAATTCACCAACAAATCGCAGAAAGCGGGGAATTGGAGTGACTGGAGCGGGGTGGGGGGGATGTGGAAGGGGAAGAGGTAGGGCCATATATTAGGGGATCAATTAATGCACAAATGTGACAAATAAATAACATTAATTATAGAAATAAATAAAATAAAATAAAAGTACCTACTAAAAAGACAGCTCACATTATTTTCAATTGGGCAGGGCTGGCCTAGAGGACAGAATGAATCTGACATCAATGGGACCTTTGGTGACTCTATAAAAACTCGAAGAACAAATAAAAAAGTCCAGAAATCCTCAGGGCTGTCCTTGGCCAAGCGGTTACCTGAGGGCCCACAGTTCTGGAACTTGGAAACCCAGGTCTGCTTGGCCGTGGAAGGATGCTCGGTTTACAGCGCCCTCTAGTGACCGGCGGTGGTGGGGGAATAGGCAGAGGTGGGAGTGGGGAACCAAGGTGAGCAGGGGTGACAGGGTGAGCCAGAGAGTTTCCAGTAAGGACTCTGCCAGACCAACGGCCTCTGTTCTGTGTGCGGTGGCTACCTCTTCCCACCCTGAGTTTAGGTAAAAACTGGAGGCTCATGAGCCACAGTCATACAAAGTTGGGTTTGGTTTGCATAGTATTGACTCAAATTGTGTTTTTATAAAATACTTTTCACTAAATTGGTATTTCAGACTTTTCACAACTTAGCAACCGTGGGCTTATTTTCGCCAGAGCTGGCTCAATTACAGCCTTTAGAAGACTGTAATTGAGGCTCGGTGGCTCGTGCCTGTAAGCTTCAGCCTATGAAGCGACTGGGGCTAGGGATCACAGTTCGAGTCCCGCCTGGGGCCCGTAGCGAGACCTAGTTCCAAAAAAACAGCTGGGCGTGGTGGCGCACATCTGTAATCCCACTACCTGGGAAGCTGAGGCTGGGGATTTCTTGGGTCCGTGGTACCCCGGGCAACGAGAGCCTGCAGTTTCACAGGCAAAAATAGCAAGACCTAGTCTCAGAAAAAAGAAGAAGAAGAAGGAGGAGGAGGAGGAGGAGGAGGA
>PVHY01020698.1:0-25101 GCA_004024945.1 Uropsilus gracilis
GAAAAGCTTAAAAAAGTTAGACTTTGCTGAATTCAAGCTTTGCTACTGCTTCCCCTAAGTGAATGATGCTGGGTCATTTTCTTAGTTTCTCTCTTCCATTGTTCTTATCTGTGAAATGGGGCAAACACCAGTGCATACAAATATAGCTGTTAGTAACATTAAATAAGTTTATGCAAGTAACAAGACTTATGACAGCCTAACCCAGGTTACGCTGTGACTCAGTATTACATATTCATTCTTCATTAGACTTAAAAGTATGTACACATCTTATTTGAATAGCAGCATTGCAAGTTATAAAATGAGAAGAGATCATAGTTTAAAATTATAGTGTGTTAAATGTTTTTATTTTCACACCATTTTTATACAAAATAATTGCTTGTTTGTTAACAAATAGAAGGAAGGTATAAGTTTTGTCAATTAATCAGAAAAAGAGCATGGAGTAGTGATCGAGACTGATAAATTTGGAACCTGGGTTAAGCATCCCATTTCTGCCACTGGCTTCTTACAAGCACTTGCCTCCATTTTCTAAACTATATACTCTGAAAAATGAGCCCATTTTCTATGTTAGTTAAGAAAATCCTTTTTCAGGCCAGCCACAGTGCCATGCCTGCAATCCCAGTGCAGGGAGGCCAAGGACAGGGATCCCTTGAGTCTGCAGGTTCAAGACTACCCCGGGGAAACATATGGAGACCTAGTCTCAAAAAACAAACAAAAACAAAAAAAAAAAAAAGAGAGAGAGAAAGTCTGTTCAAAGTAAACACAAAATAAGATCTTAAGACTACAAGTATTGTTATGCTAACAGTGAATATCACAAGAAAATGGGCTTTATCACAGTGGACCACCAAGATATAATGGATTTGATTAATCAATCAATGTTTGTCTCAGATTCTTGAGATTAATCTATTTAATAGAAACATTTAAAGCAAACATAATAAATGAACTAATTTAATTTTCAAATATTTTTACCAAAATAAAACATCAATAAGAGGAAGCATTTAGAATTGAAGTATATGTTTTTGTTTTTCAGTAATTGCTAGAAAAAAAAAAAAAAACACAGTATATTTACCTAACTGAATAACATTATTTCAGTAATTATAAAGTGTCCACTTTAAATGTATCTTTATATACGATGAATTCATGACAGAATGATTCTTAAGACAAGCTGCTAACTACTTTAGTAAAGTTTAAGTTAAAAATTTCATATTATGAAAAAATGATGTCTAGTGGATTTTTTAGTGCAATGGAATCCATTCCTTCAACTTAAACTGTTCAACATACATTTGAAAATTAGTAATTTCCCAAATTCCCAAGGGAATAACTGAACATATTTATCAAAATACTGTAAGTAATAATATGAGTATTGATTATACAAATGTGAACAGAGATGATACTTTATGAAATCCAAGAGAAATTTGTACTAGGGCTGTTGAACAGGAATTTGTCAGATATAACCTTTAAGTGTTGAGAGTACTAACATTAAATTTGCTTTTGCAAAGATAATTTCTTATTATTAACAACAGTAGGATTAACATTGTGTTCATTATCGCTTTGAGACAAGTGCCTCCTATAGAGAGTCTGACATCAACACCGAGGAAATACACATGCACTGCCACTAATGAACTACTAGAATACATTGCTAATAATGCTAAGTTGGTCCTATTATTCAACATAACAATTGGTAGCACAACTCTGAAATCAACATACCCACATAAAATCTGTAAATACTGTTTCCATCTGGGTTTTGTTATGCATTTCTTTTAAATAAATGTATCAGCAGAATATGTATAATAGTTAATTCTAGATTAAAGAATATATAATTTCCTCAAAGAGCGTTAGATGTCATGTCATTCCTCTAAAGTCAACATTATTACTAAGCAGATGGGGAAAAAATGAAATACAGAGAGGTTAATTACCTAATGGCACATGAGAACAATGGCTGAAGAGGGAAGAAAACCACAATCACCCAGCACTGATACTCATGGCCAATAAATTAAAAGGGAACTATTGAATGCCTTCCCTATTTGACATATCCTTTCCAACTAAATAGCACTAATTAGCACCATTCTTCAACTCTACAGTCTTAAAGCAGTTTGAAAGCTTTGTCATTTGGAACATGATTTCATATTTGGTAATATTAGAAGATATGTAGCCTCCAGGAAACCCACAGCAAAAATATTCCCTTGTAAATTGAATTTCTTGGGTATAATCCCAAAGTATAAATTTGCCAAAAAAGGACATTTTATCAGTGTGAAAATCCAGGTTCAGATCAATTCACCTACTCTGCTTGAGTGAAAAGGAGAAAATATTAGGTCAGTCTGACTTTTCTAATCTCATCAAATAGAGAAAACAAAATATGTACAAGAGAGCAGAATAATCATGTGATGATGTAATGCATTTTAGATTGAGTAGAGAGCTTATGTTATTTTAATAGTAATGAAGAAAAGTAGCCCAACATTATCAAATCCTGTTTTAGGAGTCCCTGAGATCACCTGAAATCATAAAACTAGAAATAGCTATTTGTTATCAGGAATATACTTTATTACAGAGAAAGAAGATAGATTAAAATCATTAATGGATTAAAAAAGGTGGGGGGTGGGATATAGGTGCCTTGGTGGTGGGTATGATGTGATATAATACATTGAAGGAGATGTGGTATTATATATATATATATATATATATATATATATATATATATTTGAGAATTATATGCATTGTTATAAATAAAATTTACCTCAATCAAATCAAATCAAATCAGCAAAGTTAAAAGAGACATGGGTGAAATCTAGGAGAAACCAGTTGCAAGCCTCACTGTCTCCTCTTCCACTGGAATCAGATAAACATGTTCATTTTTCTAGCAACTATATGGAAAAATGTATGAAATAATGCTAAAATGGTAAGTTTACTATAGTCTTAGATAACGTTCTTGAGGGGTTCAGTTAAGTAGGCATATAGGGCCCACAAGATTCATCTCAATTACTCATGATTTTATCCCTTAGAGAAAAACTAACAGTCCACCATCAATTGATTCCTGGAATTATCTCAGTAAACCCTTGCTTCAGTCCCAAAGACTTAGACACTAAAAAAAATACTTTCAGGCAAATTCCAAGGATGTGTGGTTCGTCTCTCAAGAACTAGTAAATAGTTCAGATGCTTGTTGTTTCTTAGGAACGTATAGATTTGAATAATGAATTCCCCTTAGTTAACTCCTTCCGGTGTAGCTTCTCTAGAGAAAGAAGGATATGTGTATAAAAGAAATAATAATCCATAGTAGCATGTATTTTAATTAATTAATTATTTAATTAATTAATTATTTTGAGACTAGGGGAACCACAGGCTCACATTGCCCAGGATACCATGGACTCAAGGGATCCCCAGCCTAAGCCTCGCATATAGCTAGGATTACAGGAATGCACCACCATGCGCGCAGCTTTTTTTGATACTAGGTCTTACTATGTTGCCTCGGATGGGTCTAGAACCCGTGGACTTAAGCAATTCCCAGCCTCCGCCTGGCTTCTGAAGGATGTAATTAAATGCAGACATTAAAGCCTGGCAGCTTCTGTTTTAGAGATATTTACTTCAATACGGAAATAAAGTAAAACCTAAATTGGAACATAATCTTGAAAAATTGTGAATGTGTGTGTGTGTGTGTGTGTGCAACTGAGAGCGAGTAGGGTGAGAAGAGAAACACAGTGTAAGACGTCTGGGTATTAGAGTGACCCTGGTCATACATACCAGCATAAGCCTGTTCTTTATGTGGAACATTAATGATAAAGAAAATACAAATTTCTTGAAGGAACTGTACTGTCCCTTCCTATTTGTTCTTATGTTATTGAAAAAGTAAACAGGGATATCATGTGATACTGACTTTAAAACATATAATATTTCACTGTATATTGACTGAAATGGGTTGCAATGATTTTTAAACAAATTCTGTATTGATTAACACTCATTATTCTCTTGAATAATTTGTAATATTTATCCCCAGAATTATTTTTTTTTGGTTTTTTAATCTCTAAATTTGCATTTGTTTCAGCGCCATTTTTTAAAAATTTCTGCCCATTTTCTTTAGTCCTCAAAGGTTATGTATTGTGATATTTCTGTTAAAAACTGTACTTTTGAATCTAATAATGTGGTACCTAAATATCAATTTACCGCTTTCCCCCAAGTTTGTTTCTTTTTTATTTTCTTTGATATTACTTTGGCCTAAAAATCATTGCTATTTTAAATCAAGGAACACCATGAGATATAAATGTAAGGTTTTTAGTGTTTTTTTTTTCCTAGACTTTTTGTAGCCTGTATCTTTGCTTAGAATTTGAGATAAATTTCTAATATCTACCATATATGTAATTGCTTTGCAATGTAACAGTTTTGAGTATGTAACTCCCTAGAAAGTAAACCGAAAGAAATGAAATAGAATTAAAAATGACACCAACTTTAAGCAGTCCCTTCAAGCATACAACAGCAGGAAGGGGAGAGATGTAAACATGATGACCTACCTCCATATTTGTTGCTCCTGCCAACTGAGAAGTCAGAAAAATTATTTCAACATTTGGTGGAGAGGGTGTTTATTGCCTACCCTAGCTACCACAAGCAATGTAAAACCTTTTTTAAAATAACTTCTACCATAGAACATGGGAATTAAAAACAGTTTAACTCCAAAGACCTCTCCTAGAGGTTGCATGCCATCGGTAGACTTCAGAGTATGGAAATAGTTACATCAGACAAATTATCCTCTTAGTGAAGAAAAATATTCACACTCTGCTATCTTCCCAGATTCCCCCCCATCCTATTATCTTCTATTGAGTCCTCTCTCTCTCTCTCTCTCTCTCTCTCTCTCTCTCTCTCTCTCTCTCTCTCTCTCTCTCTCTCTCTCAAACACACATACACATTTGTTTTTACACTATAGTTAATTTTTTTGGCATGGTATCAGCTTTGAAAATGTTAACTAGATATTAAGAGGATTCTTTTCTTCATAATTAATTTTCCTTGTTGGTTGTTCTATATAGCTATATATTATAAATATTCTCTTATTCATGATGCTAGAAAGACAGCTATAGTGTTTGAAGTTATTGATGAAAAACATATTAAAACATATGATAAGCAGTGACACTCTAAAGTGAAGTTGTCAGAAAGACGAAAGCCAAAATTAGAGATTGAAAAGCAAAGTTATAATCAGCTTTGATATATCAAAAAAAAAAAAAGATAAAAATCAAAGAGTTGAGAACAATGTTTTTGCTCTTGCTGTTGAAAATGCTCTCTTCACACAGACATTCAATTAGCAGCATGATGACAGCAGTTGAGGGGCATCTAAGACTGCAAATAGAAACTGGATTTCCATGTGTTCAGGTTAATAAGCTCTTCAAGTTTTAAAACGATATTTCAAAGGTAATATGGTTAACAAATAGTCAAATTATGTAAACAGGGTCAGTCTCTCAAATTGAAGATGTTTCAAGTTGTATTTTTTTGGACTTGAAGGTTTTCAATTTACCTTAATAGCCACTTTCACACATGAAGTAGAAAAAAGAGTGAAAATAGTAAATTAATTATTTCATTATAGTTAACACATTTGACAATTATTTGCCTTGAAACAAACAAAACAATAGTTACAGGTAAGATTACAGAATTTGTTTTAATGTTTATGATACAGTAAGGGATTTAATGTGAAGCTAAAAAATGTCTAGGTATTTGATCTGGAAGAGAAGATAATTGTGTAATAGGCTTTGGAAATGTGTTATGGAAAATGATGTTGAGATGTGGGAGACAATTAAGAGAATGGGAAGTTTTCCTATAAGGGCCTGGGTTAGGAAAATTTTCGAGGAAAGAACCAAGTTATAATGACAAATCATACAAAAGAGAAGTGTTTTAGACACTGAAAAGTTAGAGTTTGACAGATTCCGAAATGAGTGGGAGGCTTTATGTAGTTCAAAATGGCAACTTTTTCTTGGAATTTTAGCAATTGGAGAATACACCGATTCGGACAAGAGGTTGATCATGGGGATTCCTGCAGAAGAAAGACTATTTTTATAGCCATACATGCAGTTTTGGTGTGTTTTAAGTAGCAGACTATAATCAAAATTTGTATTTTTATAACCGTTCTCTTCCAATATAGAAAATAAATTCCAGAGCAGTAGAGAAGGCAACTAATTAAAAGGGAAGAAGAGAACTAATAAAATAAAAAAAAAGAACTAACAAAAAGAGAAGCTTCACTGAGAATGAAATAAGGATGTAGAGTTTTCCAGTGACAGCTGTGATATGAAAGAAAGAAGTATCTATTTAAATGTTGTGGAGGTAGAGACAAAAGTATTTGGTCAACAATTAATGGTTATGATATGGTGAGTAGAAATTTCTAGTATTAGTCATAAACTTCTGGTGCTGATGAGTTGAATCATTCTTTGCCTAAATGACCTAAAGAAGCTGTTTAGAGCATGAATGTGTGCCTTGACTTAACAGGTATGGAGGTAACCAGTTGCAACTGGCTGTATGTCTGTAGCTCAGTGGAGAAGTCAGGCTTTGAAACAGATCTGTGAGTCATCAGTGAATACAAAAGCCACTAAAGAGGATGCAATCTCTTTGGGTGTAAATGCTTAAAAAAATACAGGGAAAACTTTTTTACAATTATGTGTTACTAGAATACTATTAAAATGCCACTGACAGTTCATCAAATCTTAAATCTTCTGAATGGAGCACTGCTTCTCGTATATCTCAGATTATACCTTTTTAAACTATTCATGGCCTTTAAAAATACAACTTTTTAAAAAACAAATAACCCAAATATTTTCATTATTGCACTTTTCAACAAAAAAAAAGTCAGTCACACTGGCTTGGACTAAAGTATTATCGTTTTATTTAGAGTTGAAAATATAAATATAAATCTATTACAAGCATAAGCAGTTGAAAGTCAAAGTTTTTTTTTTTTTTTTCATTTTTTTCAATTTGCAGAAGTTAATTCTAGGGATGAAAAATTGCATATCATACACAAAGAGAATTGGGGAAAAAACAACAATTATTGGATTGAATGGAATTTTCTGGGAATAAAAACTGCAGATATTAGCTGTTAGTAGGAATTCTACTCGGAATTCCTAGGTTTGTGGTGCAATATATAGAAAACTGTTTTAAAAAATGATGTGAATTATCTAAGAAAAAATGGGTTATTTAGGACAATATTATTGCTCCAGTTTTCAATAAAATTCTGAGAAATGTGTGTGTATGTGTGTGTGTGTGTGTGTGTGTGCATGCACACATGCATAGCAACTATACTGATCTGTGTTTTTTAACATGCTTTTCTCAGGGTTGTTCTTGAAAACTATGGAAAACAGTCTAAACATGGTGATATTATTAATTTTTACTTCTATCTTTCTAATTGTTTAAGCAATTGGGTGCCTTCTAACTCACAGCAGGAACGTATTTGACCATCTACTTTTTCACTTCGTGTTTTGTAACAGACATTTTCCAAACCAGTGAGTCTTTGACCCAGCTCATGCTTCTCTCACCCAGCTAAAATACTACTGGTATACTCTTGCTTTCCCTTTTTATTTAATTACTCTGTTTGTCTTATTGTTTTATATTTTAAAGTTTATGTACATACATGTCAACTGGTGGCTATTAAAATGAGGCTTCTGCTGAAGGTCTGACATGGGTTCTGCAATTAAGAATTTCTAAACAGCTCCCACCTGATATCAGGACTGTTAAGAAAGGATGGACAAACTGAAAGTGATATGCTATTCTATAGACTACTTACTGTAGTAGATAAATATTCTCATAATCTTAATTTAACTCTAGCTAGTTTCATTGATGAGGAAATTCACAGTTGAAGCATACTCCTAGGATAATCCAGAGGCTTCTTCAGCAGAGAGCAGTTCAATGCTCTAAAAACAAATCCTAAGATCACCCAGTGGATTTAGCCACAGACATGAGTTGCTGGCTTTGCCAAAATCAGGCAGGATATTAAATTACCACCATCAAAACGGAAACCTTGGGGCACTTCAAAAATCACTAAGCTGTTACCACTGTCCTGGCTTCTTAACTCTATCACTGCTGCCATAATCTATAACAGCAAATGGATTTTGTACTCCATGTGCCTTAAAGTGCATGCCTGATCATCCAAATTCCATTGGAGGAAATCTGATTGGCAAAAATTTAATAACTTGCCTTCCGAAATTGCCACAGTCCTGATTACAAAGAAATTACAATATATTCTTTTTGTCTTTCTGCTTTCCTCTTACGTGATGGTGGGCACAGGAAAGTGATAGTCTGCAGAATTCACTTATCACAATTTTCTTTCAAAAAATAGGATTATATGACAGTTTAGCCAAGGTAAGAAAACAAATAATAAAATTTCTAGTGATGTGCAGATATTTCATGAATCAATATAAAACTGATAATTTTAAAAGTCACAAATATCTATAGTTACAAATCAAATAGAAATAAAAGAATAAAACATTTCAATAAAAGAGCATTTAAATCAAATGTAGTAGCTGATAAATTCATCTAACTATTCTAGGTTAAAGAGATTTTTGCTCTGCTCTGTATATTACTTTTATAAGTTTTTATAACTATGTATTACAAATTCAATCTCTAGATTTATAATTTTGTAATTTTCATTTAAATAATGTAGTTTCAAATCTTTTGAAATCTGGAAGCATTGAACTTATTTTTGTACCTACAATACATGAGCAAACAAAACCTGCACACCTTTACACATAGAAAGGGAGATACAAAAAGCCAATAGTTGTGTTATAACAGTCGTCTGTAGACATGTGCAGTCAGGTTTGGTGCCCAAATAAATGATAACATCAAACAGAAGTTTCTTCCAAAATTCAACATCTTGATATTTAATTCTTAGTTTTCTTTACCCTTTTCTTTCCATTTTGTTTGATGATTTTAGAAATAGATGTTATTACATTGGTAAAATACATGCCACTGAAACTGAAGGAATGAAGCCAATTAATTGCTAATTACTCTGCTTTGCTTCTGATTA
The DNA here is from genome assembly GCA_004024945.1 of Uropsilus gracilis. Taxonomy (NCBI): domain Eukaryota; kingdom Metazoa; phylum Chordata; class Mammalia; order Eulipotyphla; family Talpidae; genus Uropsilus; species Uropsilus gracilis. The sequence continues at coordinate 8,978 of PVHY01020698.1, forward strand.
ACATAGTTATCAAATAATTCAGTTTATAAAATTTTGGACAGGAATTTTGAGATTTAAACATTTTGTAAATGTATTTTATGTCACAGTCATATTTTATTTTTATAGAACCAGCTGCATAGTGTTTACTACCTAAGCTGAATACTTCAACTGTTAAGTTTATGCATACTTTACTGATTGAAGTGAATATATTAGTGGTTCAATTTGCATATACTCTGAATATAGTGATTGCTATGAATATTGTGCAAGTGTATATGTTAAGTACCAAAAAAACATGCCTAAATTGTTACTTCTATTAAGGAGATTTAAAATCCATGAACTAAAATTAACCAAGCAATGAAGATTTGGTGAGATTCTTTGTTACTATTCTCTGATTACGTTATTACTACAAACAATTGTGTTGTTAAGTCTTAGACTGGCATTATGGATCATGTTAAAATAAAACCATTAGTTTGATTGTCTGGCGTTTTTATTTGTGATGAGTTCCTGATTGCTTAAGAAAAAAACTAGAGAAAATTCTCAGTGGCAACACATCATCTTTTATGATGAATAGTGAAAGAATGAAGATATAGCTCTTCTACTTTGTATAATTTGTATGGTATAATTTAATTAAGTTTTTTTATTAATGTAATTTCTGTGAGCATTTGACTTGGGGGGATGGAAATATCATTACTTAGTTCTCTGCTAAGTTGCAATTGACTAAAACTATGTTTTCTTTCAATTTTCTCAGTAATTGCTCATTTCACAGATAAAGAGACAAATTTAGAAATATTTAAATAAAGTCCCTGAAGATTATACCAAGAATGTAATAGCGCTTGAATCTAATCTGTAACCATCCAGATTCAAGTCCTCTAGTTTCTGCGATATCACTCATGGATTAGAATGAATATTTTTAAAAAGTCAAATGTTTTTCACTTACTAAGTTTGTGTGAACCACACAAACCACTATTTCTGTTTCTGAGATTGAGATAAAACTTACTTTTCACACCTCATTTAATTTCTGTAAAAGGAAGAAAATGGAACAAATTTAGGTATTTTGAAAATCATAAAATATTCTATCATTTTAACGTAACTTGAGTATTACTGGACAATTTATGTCATAACATAAAAACATGTTTTTATTGAGAAAATATCTACTAGGAATGAGAAATAAAATGCATTGCATTCTCTCCAAGAGCCATTGTAAAATCTAGGTATAGGGAAGTGATGATTTGAACATAGAGTTTTGTTCCTCTCTTTACTATGATTCTTGATATCATTGCTTTTTTGCAAGCTGTTTCTTATTTGGAAGGGCTTTTATTCCTTATGCCTTGTAAACTCCAATCTTTATTTCTGCTTATGCTCCTCATCCTAAAAAGAATTTTCTGATCAATTCTCAACCTGCATTCCATTCCTGCTTATGAAATTCTGTGTGGATATCCCTTAATTTATAAAACTTCCGTGTATTTGCAATACTCTTTTACTGTTAATCTTGCCAGTTAAACATTTTTGGTTTATAGAAAGTTCAAAAATATTACTACGAGAGTTCCACTGTGATTATCTCAATTGTAATACAGCATAATTAAGTGGTACATACTTTCATGACTAATTTGACATATTTGTATGATAAGATAAATAACATGAGATCTAACCTCATAAATACATCAATATAGTAGTGTCAACATAAGCATAACATCGTGCTGTGGATCCCTAAATATTTTCACTATGCATAACTGAAGGTTTATAATGTAGACAATCTTGTGAGGAAAATGATTTATGAGTAGGAAAATTGGGTATAATATTTGATGAGTCATATATGTATTTTTCTTCAGAGAAATACATTGCTATAATATTACCAGGTATATCACAGATAAAAAAAAAATATATTCATATATATGCTACATGTTACAAGTATACAAAATTAAATGGAATTGCTACATATTTCTGTATACAAGACAAATTAGTGAAGTGATAAATTATAGAAATGTATTTTGGGGTAAATAAAAATATTTAAAATACCACAAATATGTATTTGTATGAATTTTTCACTCTAATATGATATAATTTTGTTTTATAATTTGTTCTTTTTAGTACATTATGAATTACAGTCATAGTTAAATTTATTTTACATTGTAGATATTAAAAACATATCATGAATCTGGCACTTAAAATTCTCTCTAAAACTTATATTAACTGAAATTAAAATGTGAAGCTATGGGATTAGGAAGTAAAAAAAAATAAATAGAGTTAAGAATTCAACTATTGTTAATAATGACAAAGTATGATTAATAAATAGTCTTACATTATAACTCATTATTGACATAGGAAACCTTATCAAAAAACCAAGTTGCACAACCTACAATGCAGTTTAAAACTCAGCAATTTTATGCATGTGTTCAGCTTGTGTCAGTGGGAGAGGTGGTTGAATTATCAAATGTGCAATGCAATTAGTTGAGCATGAAAATCCCACGGTGGTACAATATGGAAATGAATCAGCAAAGCTTCCTGGTGATTGCTAAATACCTGACAACTTCCTCAATAACTATAGTTCTTGAATAATTCCCTAAATAAATATGGAAATTAAGTCTAATGAAAGAAAATAGTAAGTAGAGTAAATAGGAGGTAATCGGTATATTTGGAAAAATTCATATAACTGGAAAAATTAGATAATTCTCCTTCACATATGTCCACTGATAAGAGGGTCAACTAGTATTTACCCTGTTATCCTTGTGAAATATTTTTCTTGGTCACTAATGTCTCCCACTAGAAGTTAGCTCAAAATGTGAAATTTTTTTCATACAGAAGAAAGAGTTCATTTAGAAACAATATGTGCATCCCTTATCTCAACATTTATTAGCTATAACAGGTATAATTTGCCAAAAATGTATAGATTTAAAAAATTCTGCTTATATAAAAAGTAACTATTTGACACTTTGCTAAGAATCAATAAGAATTTCTATAAATTAGAAGTCCTAGATATAGATTAATAGTGTGGAACTACAGAATGATGAATTCTAGATAAGACAGGAAGTTTAGAGAAATTATATTCATGGATATGTGAAAATTCAGAAAAATACTATGACTACTATTTTTCACCTTAGAAATTTATGGTTGTAAGTTCAAGTTTTGCACTTGAAGAAATTGACTCCAACTTTGTCAATCTCTAACTATATTCTTAGCTATAGTCAATGTTCTGCTAGCTAACATGTCCTGTTTAGAGAAAAAAAATTAAATTATGTTAATGTCACAGTTATAGATAGATAAGTATGTTTTTAATAGTTTTTATAAATGATGGGATTTTGGGTTCGTACAAAAATACCTTAGATTTTAGCTTAACATAGTATATAGGTCTATTGACTTATGCTTTCTACTGAAAGTTCTCTGTGATGGATATTCTGAATAGAAAATAATCATATACAACTATGGAGTGAATGATTCGTTGAAAACATATGAAAGACACCAAAAACAATCTTTGAGATTAGAAATCTGTTGGGAAGAGAGGTAGATTAACAGAAAGCTGTGAAGCTTCAGATGTCAATAAAAAACAACCTCTTTATTGCAGATTTTCCTCTGTCAAAGGAAGTTTATAATAATACCTACTTCTTGATGTCATTTCTGGGAGGACATGAGCTAAATGCATGTTAATGACTTAGAAATTAGAGTAATTATCTTGTGGTAAATATTCAAAAACTATTACGTACTATTAAACTATAATAAGTAATGTCTCATTTCCCAGATGTAGTAAGTGGTACTTAAATAAAATGCATAAAGCTTTATAAAATGATTAGATAGTACCTGGACAACAGAGAGTACATAAATTCTTGAAAGACTTGGAACTCAATAAGACAATGTTTTAAAAGTTGGCATTTTATAAATTTGCACATACCTATATTTTATCTAAATGTAACCATAATATTTATTTTTATTATAATAACAGATATAGATTCATTAAAATATAGCTGGTGGGAATATAGCATTTAATTTTATGTACAAATTAATTATTTGGTAAATAAAAAAATCAACAAACAAATACAAACCAAGGGCTAATACTCTCATGAAGATTCTTGTGAGCAGTGAGAGAATTTTTTTTCTATAGTTTTTGTTTGGTTGTTTGTTTTTGTTTTGTTTTGAGACTAGGTCTCGCTATTTTTGCCTGTGAAACCGCAGGCTCACATTGCTCCGGGTACCACAGAGTCAAGCAATCCCCAGGCTCAGCTTCCCTGGTAGCTAGGATTACAGGCGGGCGCCACCACGCTCAGCTATTTTTTTGGAACTCGGTCTCACTACGTGCCCCTGGTGGGACTCAAACCACGATTCTTGGCCCCCCGGCTGTAGCTTCCTAGGCTTCCACCTACAGGCATGCACCACCATGCCCAGCCTCCTTTTCTATAGTTTGAATGCAAGAATTTGCTGCCCATGAAAACAAGTTGTAAAAATTTCAAATTTTCTAATAGGGTTCTGTAGTCAGAACCAGCATATCTTAACTCTTCTTAACGCCAAGATTAGTCTTCCTGGTACCCAAAAATTACCTTTATTTTGTCATTGCCCAAATTAATTCTATTATCAGTGATTTCTTAGAAAAATTCACACTTAATGTTCTAGATTTGAAGGCAAGAAACAGGAACAAATTCTTCACTGATCAGTGGGGGCAAGAAGAGGTCACAGGCTGTGTTGAGAGCATGGGGGTGGGGTGGGGGTTCTGGGGGACATTGCTGTAGCAGCAGAGCTAATTACCAAGACTACCCTCCATTTCTCATTCAAGTTCAAGTGAACTGGAAAGTATGAAATGGAATGTTGCTTTCCAAACCTTATGAATTATTACCTCACTTAATAAATAACCGCTCTTGACACCATGGAAAGTAAAACAAACAAACAAACAAACAAAAAATACCCATAAGGCTGATTTTCTCAACTCGTAGAAAAAAAAAATGTCAACGGTAATATCAAACTTATGCCCAATTATTTAAAAGCAATACATATGCCTGCATGTTTTTAGGATAAGGGTGAATATTCCCCATATGTAGAATAGTGCATATATAATTCTTATATTCCTATATATAATTCCTATTTTCATTATCCCCATATTCCCCATCTTATTGTAGCTCTTCTGTGTGTCTGACCTATTCAATTTTGTCACTTGGCAGCCCTGCCTGGCAACCTCACAGAGCTTCACTTGGTTACTCTCTCTTCCCTTGTAATGAGGCACAAAGTCCTACTGTTTCTGTTTTCATAGATCTTAGTCCATTCTCTTCTCCACATTTTCATTCCCTCGTGAGCACTAGAAATGACCAGAAAACAGCTGTGTGTTCCCCCATGGAGCTATAGGTCACAGTGAGAGGTCTTAGCACTAATGAGCCATGTGAACTATGCAAAGTTACTTATCCCATCTACTTATGTATCTGTCTCATCTCTACTAACTTATATATTGTGAAACAGCTATATTGTGTGTATAGATCCCAATACCCTGAAGTTAACTTCATATATGTGCATATATATAACATATATATGTATATATATATATATATATATATATATATATCAATCATATGCCATACGCCATAGGCCATACATAAACATAATAACAAATTTTGGCACATACTTGATATTCAATAATTTTTAGTTGAACACATTAATAAATGTTCTTATTTTTCTCACTCTTGCTTTCATCTTGCTCTGAGTAGCAGATGTTACTGCTCAAATTGTTTCAAAATTGCACTCTAATTTTGTCTCTTTCCTGCTTTATGCCATTCATAAGCTCCTCTATCATCTACTGCCCTGTCTCACATAATGTAGCAGTAAAATAACCTGCAGGACATGTGTTTTGTAACCATCCCACTCTGGTTGGACTCATCATGTGCTCTAGCAACTAAAGAAGAATGTCAGAACCCTTGGTGGATTGTACTGGCTTCAGTGCCCTCAGGAAAACAGTTAAACAAACACATCAAACAGAGGTTGGGTCAACAGTATGGCAGGCAGCCAGGTGGGCCTTCACTTTCATTCTCTGGACTCTCTCTTATTCTCCCACCCTCCTGCATTATCTCCTACCCTCAGGGTGATTGCAGACCTTTGATTCCCTCTAGCCTAGGTCTAGATATGTACAACAATGGGGAGGGCACAATACCACAGTGGGTAGTGATTGATAGCAGAAAAAGAGACCAATTCATTAATCCCACATCGTTGTGAAAATGAATCCCAAATTTCAAACAGATCTATTCATTCAGAATCGGGAGTGTATAATTACCAGGATTTATGATTTAACAAACTCTCTAAGGATTCACAGTTTATCAAACTCTCTAAGTTGTGTTTACATGCTGAGTTATGAGAATCAGAGACCCACAAGAACATTTTTAAGCTGATTAATATGCTACACAAATCATATTTGTGTCATTCTTTAGTCCTGAAATGTTTAACCTTGAATCCAACATTGCTAACTAATCTCACTGATTTTATACCAACATACTCTAAAGATTTTATTTCCTCTAATCAAATGATCATCTTCTATTTTTGATGTTTTAAATTCAGTCTGATGCATCTTTTCCTTTTTAAACTCATAAAACTTCAAAAGTTCATATTTTATTTTTCATTTTGGATATAATTTCTCTCAGAAAGCTCATCTAGTGTCCTATAAACCTACATAGATTTGATCACTCCTTTTTGTGATATCCCTATATGCTATTATAGCTGTTTGAAACTCTGGCAGGGTATTATAATTTGTTTTTATATCTCTTTTCCTATACTTTAAATGCTTTGCAGTGCCTTATTTTTTTTTAAAGACAAACCCCTAAAAGATATTAGACTTTAATGCATTTTCCATTTGATACAAAATTATATGCAAAGCAAATGTGTTTGAATATATATAAACAACACTTTTTTTTTTCCTTTTTGTCATTCAAAATTATCTCTGAAACAGATCCACTCATGGAGAACTCTTTCTAAAATGCTTATTAAGTGACATCTCATTAGGAAGATAGAATTCATATTGAAGAAGATACTGAATGTTAATCAACAACTTACTGGTGAGATTGGAGAGATGGAATTAAAAATAAGCATAGAAAGACAAATCAAGATATGCCAGTTATGTGTTTTCTATTCTTTGAGAAAACGAGCTAAGCCTACTCTAAATTAGGATTTAAAATTTAATATCTTCCTTACTTGAAGAAAAAAAAAAGATTGATAAGGGAAATCAAAGTATTTATCTATCCTCTTCATCTCTATACAAAGTATTTCCATGTCCTATTTACAGAGAAAACATGCCAAATGTCTCCGCAGTTTGAGCCCCAGATTAGCACCTGCTTTCAGAATTTAAGAGGCACTAATTGACCTGAAAACAGACCAATATGAACAGCAGGATTGGTACTGTGTTTGCTTCAAAATCTTGGTCTCATTGCCAACTGTTTACCTAATGTAAATATAAGAAAAGCAAATACCTTTATCACTTGTGTGCTAATGTTATCTCTCCTTCAGCCAAATTTTCCTTGGAGCTTGTCATTCCTTGGAACCTAGATAAGCATCCAGTGTAATGGATTAACACTTTGAAGTCACTAGGGTATCATTGAGACTTTTTCTGTAGATGATACTGTGTCTTTGGCACTGGGGACAATCTGGCTCATCTTGTTAGTAGTAGGAAAAATGTAATTTAAGTGAGCTTTCAGGATAATTAGAGCAGGTGAACAGTAGACAGAAATAATACCCTAAAGAGATAAGAAAAAAATGCTTAGATTTTTTTTTTTCACTTTATTTCTGTGGTACTAAATGCTGTTGGTATCTGTTTGCCTCTGTGTCTCTGTCAATCCTTGGTAGCAAATTAGGCATTAAGGGAGACATTAACTCTTTGAAGTCACTTAGAGACTATTTAGTGCATGTCTGAGCAATGCTAATTGACAGAGTTGTAAATGAAAACGTCACAAAAATGTGATATTTATCTATACTGATTTAAGAATGTTCAAAATTAACAGGAGAATGACTCATTGTCATCCTTTTGAGAAAGAAATACAATTCCAGATTTTTGTTTGTATTTAATTATACGAGAACAGTGAGTCAGTGTTTTCTTGTAGTTGGGGAATTTATTCTAAGTAAATGGTAATGGTTTTGCAAAGGAGAGTTTACTACGCAAAACTTTGTTTCCACTTCCATAACAGTAAAAATTTGTTATTCAGTTGGTTTTCCAAGACAGTTGAATTACAAACTATTTGATCATATTGTGTGCAATTATTCTGCTGTGTAAAATTAAAGGTGATTACTTCACAAGATCTAACATCTCCTTCCTAAACATATGTTAGGCATTTATTTATTGTACCTTATCATGTGTGAGTTATTGAACAAGTATTGTCCTTGACTAATGATGATACAAACTGAAAAAAATTGTGTAATGAAGAATACAAACTCTTTTGGGGGTCCATGACTCATTTATGATAAATATTGTAATATGTGCTATTTGCTAATTCAATTACATATTTGTTGTATGCAAAAGTTTGTCTTAGTAAATTTGGAATGAAATAGTCTGTAAAATGAAAGACTCAACAGACTTTTATAAACATTGTACAAGATTAGCAAAGTTTCTGGAGTATGGGTTGAAAGTTCCTATAGTACTGCATATTTTAATAGAATTAAGCAATAAAGTAAATAAAATGTAGTGGAAGATAGATGTCTCACTCACGGGATAAACAGTTGCAGATAATCAAGGGGGAGAAGGCAAGATCTTTTTAATAATGGACAGGTTTGGAGATATCATTTTGAACTCTTATTTAGCTCAATATACAGATGCTTGAATATGGAAAACAGAAAACTGTGTTATATAGATAATATTAAAAACATACATTTTCTTGCTAAAATTTTCTGGGAGCAATGACACCCCAATGACAATGAGAATATCTAGTCCCCAGATCTTGTTCTCTATTCTATTATTGTTCCCATTAAAAGAAACTAAGACTCAGTGGAAAATGGTGGAATGTAGGACAGGAGCAGTAAGTACATGTAAAATTAACCTATTAAATATTAACTAAAATTAATGACAGCCAAGGAGAATGCTACTGAAAGCTATTTGATTAAACCAACTTGTTCAACAGGACAACATAGATATACAACTGGTTAAATATGCACCAGTGATATGCCACTTACATTTGGCACATCATTTTTTCTATACATTATTTTCTTAAAAATGTTTTATCATGCCATTGACCATTCTTTAAATTTCCACACAAATATTTAAGACGTATATTTAGAATTATAAAAATATATGTCATTTAAGAGCAGTTAAGCATTTTATGTATATACTAACTCACACTTATTATATACGTTTATAAAAATCCCCAAGTGATATGATTAAAACAAGTTAAGTTCTATTGTTTTGATTTTACAAGCACTGTGCTTTATTTCCCACACACTCTCATAACACAAAAAGGTACAGTACCATGAGGCCTGGAGATACGAACTGAGTCTGAAAAGAATTCAAATCTCTCTGAGCCTGCTTTTAAAACAAGTCTATGTAGCTGACTCTACACTTGTCAGAAGACAGCTTTATAATAGAAATGCCTCCAAATTGGATATAAAACAATCAATGTCTATTAAAGTAGAAGAAAATGCACTTATATATAGCAAATATATATATATATATATACATCAAGTCAACAAGCATGCATATTTTAAAATTTGAATATTTTTATTAAATTCCATCATTTACATATATATAAATTCAGGAGGTTATATTTTCACACTTCTATCTATACACATGTGCCAATCACATTTCAGCAATACTCCCAAGTCAGTGACCTGTCCCCTTACTTTCTTTAAGCTCTATTCACTTCCACCTGTTTTCTCTGACAACAGCCTAAGAATTATTTTTGTTATGCTTTTCCAGTATGTATTCTTGTGTGTGTGTTTGTAATACTCTGCAAATAAATGAAAGCATCTGATATTTGTCATTCATGTTTGACCTATTTCACTTAGCATAGTCACCTAAACAGGCACCATTTCACCTTCTTTAATAAGTGACAAGTATTTTATTGAGTATGTATTTCACAGCCATTTTTATTCAGACTTCTGGCATTGGGCACTTAGGTTATTTCTGTGACTTGATTTGTGTGAAATGCTGCTGTGAAAAAAGCAGTGCATGAATTCCTTAGCGTTTTCATGTACTTTGGGCAAATTCCTACTGGCAGTATTCCAGGATCATGTTTTGTTTTGTTTCCTATTTTTTAAAGGAATCTCTGCATACTGTATCCAAATTATATTGCTGTGATAGTGAATGAATGTTTACTTATCTCTACATATTTAACACTTGTTTCTATTTTTATATATATATATATGGGTCATTCTCATAGAAATGAGTCAATATCTCATTGTAGTTTTGCTTTTCATATCCCTTGTAATAGTCAGTGAATGTGTTCTTTAGAGAAATGTATATTCAGAAATTTTGCCTATTTTTGTGTAGGTTGATTTTATGTGGTAAAAGTGTGAGCATTATTATATTATTATATGTAAGTGTGGGTATTTATATATCCTCTCTAATATATATTTTTAATTGATTCTGTGCTAAGATGTTTATTGTAAAATATCTTCTGCCAGTTCATAGATTGTCTTTTAGTTTTTGCAATAGTTTCATTTTTAGGTGGAAACCTTTTTAGTTAATGCAGTCTCACTTATTGAACTTTGCTCTTGTTTCTATAATTGTTGAGGCCATATCTCCAAATACCTCCATACAGTTGAGGTTCAGTGGTAGAATTATATTTACTTTCATATATTTTATGATATTAGGCATAATATTTAACTCAACCCATTTTGAATTAATCTTTCTTCAGGGAGTTAAATAAGGATTATGTTCATTTTTGTTTATTGTTTGCATTTGACTTATCATGTTTCTAAACACCATTTGCTCAAGACGCTTTCCTTTCTTCATTGATTGATTGTTGATAATTTATTAAAGAGTAACTGACAATATTTGTGTCAGTTTATTTCTGGTTTCTCCTGTATCTTCCACTAGTTTGCCTCTGTGTTAGTCCAGTATCATATGATACTGGAGCTGTGTTGAAGTCAGGGAATATGATACTTATATTCTTTCCTCTTGAAATTGCTTTGAGTATTTGCAATCTTTTTTGATTTCATTATATATATTTTGTAATTTTCAGGCATATTATCCTGAAAAAGCTATTGGAATTTTGATATGCATTGCATTGAATTTACAAATTGTTTTAGGTAATATGACCATTTTAACAGAATAAACATTTTTCCAATCATTGTATATGGGATAGCTTTCCATTTATTGTGTCTTATTCCCTTTATAGTGACTTATGTTCTTTTTAAAAATTATTTATTTTTGTTATTTACATATATGTAATGCATGTATATGTGTATACATACATATGCATACACACACACACACACATATATATATATATATATATATATATATATATTTACTTCATTGTATTTCTTGGGGTTCCATATCACTCATGAACCATCATCTTGATCCTATGTGCTCATTCCTTTCCTGATTTCTCCCTCCCTGTCTGTATGCTTTAGTTCTGTTAGCTTGTTAGTTTTGACTTTGTCTTGTATTTCCTATTCCCCACCCATAAGTTAGACCATTCAATTTTTGTCTTTTTCTTTCTGACTTATTTCCAAGAACATGATTACTTCTAGGTCAATCCATGTTTTCAAAAATGCATCTCATTTGCCTTTTTTTTTTTTTTGACAGCTGAATTATATTGCGTTTCACCTTTTCACCCATTTATCAGTTTTGTGACATGTGGGTTTTTTTCTCAATACTCCTGAAGTAAATAGTGATGTAAGAAGCCTCTGAGCACAGGTGTCCTTTTGAGTTAGTATTTTGGTGTCGTTTGGGTAGTTCCATTTTCAGTAGTCTGAGAGTCCTCCACACAGCTTTTCTTAGTGGCTGAACCTGTTTGCATTCCTGCCAGCAGTGTAGAAGTTTTCCCTTTTTTCATCTACATCCACATCAGCATTTTGCTTTTCTTTGAAATGGGCCATCGTACTGGTGTAAAGTGGCTTAGATTTGCATTTTCCTGATTATAAATGATATTGAGCATTTTTCATATACCTGTTGGCCTTTTGTACTTCTTTGGAGAAGTGTTAAATTATTTTAATTTGTCGACTGGGCTTTTGTTTTGTTTTTATTAAGTTGTGTGAACTATATTTTTTATGACTTTCCCTAATTCATTTAATTACTCCCTATGATTCATTAATTCAGGTGCAATTGCATTATCTTTTATTATTTACATCACAAGGATAAATTATCTTTGACCATGATATTTGATCATTTTAATGTACTCTTAAATTTGGCTTGTCAGCATTTTATTGAGGATTTTTGCATTAATGTTAAAGAATTTGCACCAATCAGAGGCATTGACCTATGACTATCTTTTGTTGTAGTGTTTTTACTTTTTGGTATCAGAGTGCTACTGACATTATATTTTTGAAATTATACCTCCTCCTCAAGTTGCGGAAGATTTAGAAGAGGATTTTTTTTTAATTTAAATGTTTGGTAGAATTCAGCATTGGGATATTCCAGACATTGCTTTTTTATACTTGGTAGGCTTTGATTGCCAATTCTATGTCTTCAGATTTCTACTTTTTCATGTTTCTGCCTAGGTAGGTACATTTCTAGGAATGTATTAATTTCTTATAGATTATGCAATTTATATATGGAGATATATATATATATATATATATATATTCATTGTAGTCTCATAATCTTTTCATTCCTGTACATAGTTTGTAATGTCACTTCTTTTGTTGTCTTTAGACAATAGAATATTATTTCTTATGTAATTAAAGGTTTATCATTTTTTTCTCAACAAAAACAAGTCTGGGTTTTTTTGACCTCTCTATTAAGGTGTAAAGTCAGTTTGATTATTTGAGTTAATACTATATTGTATTATCAAAAAATTGCCTTAAGAGGCTAGAATTCATTTTTTCTTCTTAACAGATATACAACAAACTAATGGGCAGCAGAAAACTTTGTGATATGATGAATGCATTTATTATCTTAATTACGGTGATGGTTTCAACTATACATATGTTCAATACACTAATTTATGAACAGGATTTTATGTTATTTTGTCTCATACTTATACAATAAAATTGTTTTTAAAATGATGCATAACCACATAACATTTTATTTCATTGTAATTTTATAATATAAAGAACAAAAAATGGTGTAAAATATTTCTGAAAAAAAGAACAACTAACCCACAAATGAACTAAATCTAGACTGACAAAGAATTTCAATTTTTTTCAATACCAAGAGAAGTGTTGTGTTTAAAAATAATTCTCAAAGTCCCCAATTAACTGAACCTCAAACTTATTCTTTATATCAGTCAAATTCTCATTTAATTAAAAGGGGAAATATTATGATAAATAAAAAATCTAATACTTAATGTTTTATTTACACTGATAATTCTTGCATATTGTAATTTGTTTCAAACTGATATCTCCTAGCATTAATTTTAATTAATTTTCAATAGCTGTCAATCAACAAATAATTGTAGTGTTTCAAGAATAAACAAGGTCTTCCCCATGAAAATGCAATAGAAGACCAACCTGTTCATGGTTTACATACATCTTCAAAGAAAGAAAACTCTAGATAAGTGTATAATGAGGCAAATTACTTGTACTCCTCCTGCCAGACATCTCATATATTCCAAATTTGCAGGGTTCACTTGATTTATTTACTTTGATGTCTCTACACTATTTCAAATTTAATGTATCCCAAATGTTCTCATCTTTACCTCAAACTAGTTATTGCTAGTATTTCCTTAGTAAAATCTAATAAAATCTACCCAGACACCAAAGTCAGGAATAGCACTCACGCTTTACTTTACCTCATATCCAATTCAATGGCAAACCCTGGCCTCTGTGACTCTGCAATATATTCAATTCACCCTACATCACTCCATCTCTGCTGATACAACTCTTTTCCAAGCCACAATCAATTCTTGGATTGTTGCCATGGTCTGTTAACTGTTTCTTCCAGTGACTTTCCAATACAGTTTTTGCTACAGAGTAATCTTCCAAAATGTAATTTACATCATGTTGGTCATCTTAAAATCTTGTAATAGCTTTCCATTAAATTTTGAATACAATCCAAATTCCTTGACATGGCCTAATGACCAAGTCCCAAATCTTTCTCCAAATTCATTTCTGGCCGCTGTGGTCACAGTATTATCTATCAGTTCTTAGAACATGCTACCCTTCAGAGATACTTTTATTTCCTCTCCTTTGGGATTGAAAAATGTGTATGTAGATCTGCTTAATGGTGTCATATATGCCTGTTTTGTTTTTTTTTTTTTCTATCTAAACACTTCCATTCCTTTTATTTTCTCTTAGGATTGAATGAACTCCACTGTCTTCCTAGTTTACTCTTCCTTTCACTTGAGCATAATCTATTGTTGAACTCTTCCTTCTAATTTATTGAACTAGATATTTTATTTTCAAATTGGTCATATTTTTAATTGTTAGAATACCATTATATTCTTTAAATACTGTTACTTTTAATTTTCATAATGATATCAGGTTCTCAATTCTAATAATATCAATGGTAACTAATATGCAATGATTATTATGTTGGGATTTTCCATGCATATTCACAATTCCTTCATTAGAAATCACTGAAATAAGATTTTATAATTTTTCTCATTTTTTTAATTTAGTATACTGAAATATATATAAAAGCAGTCCATATTCTCTTATTCTACATCTAAGTAATTAATTTTCCTTAGAAAAAATATTAAACTTGTTGGTTATGATTAGAATCGGCTATTAAGCAAAATGAGAGCAGAGATTGCTGATTTATATATATTCAAATCAGTATCTCCTGTCTTTGTACAGAGTACTAGAGACATCCCCCATCTCCCTTGCATTTTACTGGCACCAAATGTGTATTGAATTTTGAGAGAACATAAAGTTAATCAACTCTGATCATGATTGCTAAAACCATTCACCATCCAGTTATTGTCCTTAAAGATAGGTTGCAAACCAAGGAGAAAACAACTGTCAAACTTATGAAGCTGTCAGACAGAAATATTCTGGATTTCAAATATCACTAAGTTGTGGTTCATATGAAAAAAATCATTTTTTATAACAAACCATTATTCTTCATATCATTTTGATTTATTTATATCCATGGTTTCCAATACTATTGTTGAAATCCCTTCATAGTTTTGTCTTATCTTTTTATTTTAATATACTTATATAGTTGTAATTTTATTAACATTACATTATTCTGCTTCACCGAGCATATAACTATTCTATATTTTATGTATCATTTATATACAAAGCATCCTTGGTGTCACTAGCTTTTACTAAAAATTAAATATTTTTAAATATTTTTTATTATTTCCAAAAACTTCCAACTAGAAGGTGTAGAAATTTCAATGAACTTGAACAACTTAAAAATAAAAATAATCTTCACCTGATAGGATATGATACTGCTAGTGAGGAGTTTCCAGCAATAATAAGAGCTATAGACATTTACCCTGAGTAGTTAAAAAGGAAAAAAAAAGTAGATACAATAACTAAAATATAATCAATAATTGTTATCTCTTTCATTACCCATCTCCTGTCACAAGTAGCCTGTAAGGAGTCTAAGAGATACATTAGAAATTAAAACAAGATTTGGAGGCAATTAGAGTTTTCATGATGTGGTTTCTACTCTACCACCTGATGGCAATTTTAATTTTTAATTAGTGCACTATGTGCTAATGACTATGTGAGAATTCCAAAATATATCAAACCATAGCATGTCTTCGCTCTGGAAAGCCTAGAGAGAATTCACTTATTAATACTAATGCAAAGTCTAGTAGCTGAATTGTCAAGAGATACTAAAAGATTAGAAGTACTTCTAAGAGAAAAACAATTGCCTCAAAGTTGTAACAAGGGGACTCTGTACAAGAGAGTGACCTATCATATAAATCACCTTCAGAGTAGTACTATTAGTAAATTAGCTGCCTCAATAATCATGTATTAGTGCAAGTAAACAGAATATATGGCCACCCTACCTAGTGGTTTTTTTTTTTTTTTTTTTTTTTTTTTTTTTTTTTTTTTTTTTTTTTTTTTTTTTTTTTTTTTTTTTTTTTTTTTTTTTTTTTTTTTTTTTTTTTTTTTTTTTTTTTTTTTTTTTTTTTTTTTTTTTT
>PVHY01020699.1:0-25082 GCA_004024945.1 Uropsilus gracilis
CCCACCCCGCGGGCGTCTGCTCCACACCATCTGCCCCCAGACAGTCGGCATCCACCACTTCTTCCCTTTCCTCCTGCCACAAAGCCCGCGGCCAACTCCGTGGGGTCGGGTCGGCCGCACGCCACCGGGACGCCGGGACCCCGGGCCCTGCCCGCGCCCCAAGTCCACAGGCCTCATCCAACGCCCCAGGCCCAAGCCCTGCGCTGGCCAGACCCTCTCGGGCGCGCCGCGGCTCCCTGAGCTCCCGGGAGCCGCCATGCCTGCCTCGGGCCCCGCGTGCAGCCCCGCCGCGCCACCCCCAGCCCAGGCCGCACGGGCCCCCGCGCTCGCTGCCGGCCGCTCGCACCGTCTCCTCCGGGTCGATGTCGATCTTGAAGGTCTGCTGCTGGAGGGTCTTCAGGGTGACCTGCATGGTGCCGCCGCGCCGCTCCGCAGTCGGGCCTGCTCCGGGTGCTGGCCGCTGGGCGGGGTCTGTGGCCTGGAGGGGCCCTGGGGTCGCCCGCGCTCCTCGCGCACTCTGGAGGAAGGCGGTGGGGGTGGGGGCTTGTCACATTCGCCCCGCGCAGCGGACTTGCCCCCGGTCCTGGTCCCGGGCCGCGCCGCTGCCTCCGCGACTGCGGCCTTGGCAGCGAGCTCGGGCCGCCGTGCTTCCTCGCGCGCCCGGCGCCAGCCAGAGAAGGCGCGAGGGGGGCTGCGAGACCAGCGAAAATCCGCTAGCTCACCACAGGCTGGTGGCCGCCATCATCGTGACTCGCCCAGACGCGCCCCCTCCCCCCTCCGAAGAACCTGAAGGATGGAGCCGGGCCGGCCCAGTGCGCAGGCGTAGGGTGCGGTGCGCCTCTGCGCAGGCGCGGTCGAGAGCTCCGCCCCGGAATTGGGACGCGGCCGACTGCGGCTCTGGAACGTCGGCGGCCTGGAGCGCGCTGCGCAGGCGCAGTCCGTAGGCGTCGCGGGGGCTCTCGGGGCTTCCTCCTTGCGTCTCCCGCCGGAGGTGTTCTCCCGCCTGCAGCCGTTCGGCCGACGTCCATGCTCCGCCCAGCTGCCGGAGTTGCGCAATCCGTAGCCCGGGGTAGCGCTACGTGGAGCTCCTAAGGGATGCCGAGCCCCGGAGCTCGGGTACTGGAGGGTGGTAGGTCGGGGCGGGGTTTAAGAGAAAGGATGGCCAGGGACGGTGTCGTGTGCCCGTAAGCGCCAGCCTATGGTGCGCGGCTGGGACTGGGGACCGCGGTTCGAGTCCCGCCTGGGGCAACATAGCGAGATGTAGTCCCCCAAAAATACCTGGACGTGATGGCGCGCGACTGTAATCCTAGTTACCTGGGAAGCTGAGGCTGGGGATTGCTTGAGTCTGTGGTACCATGGGCAAAAATTGCGAGATTTTTGTCTCAAAATAAATAAATAAATAAAAAGAGAAAGGATGATATGCTTGCTGTGAGACCGAGCCTTTTTTTAGGAGATCAATTTAGATCACTCCTCTGACGGTTACCAGGCTCATTTTTACTTCACTTTTGAAGAGGTGAAACGTCTTGGAATGGCCACGTAACCTTTGCCTCGCTCCTTGCTGCTCTCTGGTCTTGCCTTTGGCACGCTTGTTGAGACTGGACAGATGCCTCAGAGCCTGCCTCCACTTTCGCTTTTCTGCTCCCGAGGCTTCTCCCGGGATACCTGGGGTGTCTCGCTCTCTCGCCGCTCAAATCTTGACTCAGATGTCAACTAGTCCATCATAGGAAAGGCTGTAGTGCAAGTGACTTAAAGTGGTTCACATGCAAAGGAATGTTATAGACCACTAGCTGTGTGACCAATTGCTAATTGCCAGCTCCTGAGCCAGCTTTCTCATGGATAACAATGTCAGGCTTGGTTTTCGGTGGATTCTAAGTGTTTAGATACAATTCTTCCATGGACCTTTGCTGACCTACCTCTCTTTCCACTAACCTAAGAAAATACCCTCCCAGGGCACCTATTTCCCTGTTTTGTCATTCAATATCTACCCCTTTGCAACCCTGTCTTCCTGTGTTTCTACTGTTAGTCACCCCGCTGATCTCATTCCCCCTCCCTTGTTTTGAAATACCTCCAGCCTAGATCTATCACCTTAGCCAAAACCAGAGTTAACCAATTGTCTATGCAATATTTTCACTTGAAATATAATAACCCTCTGAAACTTAAGGCCATACAGAATCATTGGTTCTTACCCTCCACCCTTCCCCCCTTGAAAGCTGCTCTTCTCAGCCTTTTCCCCCATTTTAGTTCAAGGCACATCTGCTCAGCTGCTGAGACCAAAACCGTAGTCATCTCTGATGAACCTCTTGCCTCCCTTCCTCCCCTACAGGCACCTCATCTTAACTCATTATCAATTCCTGTCACCTTTATTCTCCAAACCATAACCCACGCTATTTTTCACCATTTCTACTTCTACATTTCTAGGTTAATCCATCATTATGCTTCCCTTGCCTCCCACTGGTCTGTCGACTTCCCACTCTTTCCACAACAACCTCTCCAGCAGTCAGTGTTCTTTTTCAACCATAAATCATGTCACATCTATTCTTAATACTTAATTGCACTTTGAAATAAAATTCAGATTCTTTCTCTGGCCTTAGAGAATTCACAGGCTTTAACTTCTGGCAAGTTCTCTGGCCTCATGGTTTCCCCTCTTACTCCCTCTCAAGTCATTTTTCTCCATCACCACCACCATTCTTTCATCCCTCTAACTGGCTGAACTGGTTCTAGCCTCCGGGCCTTTGAGTTGCATTTATTTTCCTTTGAAAGGCTGTCTCCCCAGATCTTTAAATGGTGAACTCCTTTTCATCATCAGGTTCCAAGTCAAATTTTACTTCCTTGGAGAGGACTTCTAAGTGCACTAACCCTTTACTCTAGGCAAGGCACTTTTCTAGACATTTTACCTGGATAACCTCTTTTGAGTGCCTCAGAACTCTCCCATTGGTACACGTGTTGGTTTAAATTATTTCATGAATCTACCTGATATTATTAAATTATTATTTTAATGCATTTATTGTCTGTCTCACTGTCTGCTTTTGGGGGAGAAACTGCCCTTTTTCACAGCTCTTTCCCCAACACCTGAAACTGTGCCAGGAGCACCTATGTTGACTAATCCTGACTTAGTTGTAAGCTCCATGAGAGAAAATGTGTGTCAGTCTTGTTGATAGTGGTTCCTTCAGAGTCCAGCAATGTAGATGCTCAATATACAGTTGAAAAAAACAAAACCAAGTCACTTTAGTTAAAACTGACTGTGATGGGGGGCGCCTATATCCCTGGGTGCCATTGTCTCTTGCTTTAGAATTGTTAATGTTACTAAAAGCTGGGTAGGATTGGAATTAACACACAGGACTACCTCAGGAGGCTACCTCAGGAATTCTCTTGGAGGGAAATAAGGGTATTATATAAAGAGTTTTGAAACAAAGAAAGAGATTCAATGCGATGGAGATTCAGGTTTGGTTTCTGCCATTTTGTGGGATGAAGATGTGAGCCATGTGATCTTGGCCATGTGGTCAAGGCCTGGGGCCGGCAGCATTTGGCTGGCCCAGGCTAGCAGCATGTGTGCTAAAGGAAGCTAAGGAGTTTGGAGATTTGAACTCCATGTTGGAGTTTGTTTTGCTGAGTTTGACTTATGTCTGGAAGAGGCCATGCGAAAGTCAGGCCTGAAGAAAGTGAACTTTGCTGGTTCCGGTACCATGAAGTTTCTTCTACTACCTGGAGGACAAGGAGAAGACGGCATGGAAGACAAAGAGGAGCACGCCAAAGGAAGATGTCTTTTTGAGCATCTGGAGATGAACTCTGACTGATTGGACATTGGTGAGATGATCAGGACTGAGAGAATGAGGATTTTCAGGCAATCTGGGAAAGGACTTTGGACAATGTTAAAGTAATCAGAGTTTTACTTATATGTTTCTTTTGTAGTAACTAGTAAATCACTTTGTTAGAAATAAATTAGTCTGCACTGATAGTCTTGCTTTGACTTGAAATTTTGGTTGAAAAGGCTGGGGATGGTGGAAAGATCCCACGAAAGTTTTAAAGAGGGTAAATTGAGGCAAACTAGTCTAAAGTTTAAACTGTTTCTAAGTTTTTCTTTTTAGGTGTGAAAGAAGGGAAGAGAGCTGGGAGAAACTGATAGCTGATTTTTGCATACCAATAGTAGGTGAACAGTGAAAATGCTAATGAACTGTTTGGAGCCTGCTTCCTAGAGAGAAGCAGGCAGAGGTGTGTCAAGTTCAAGTTAGAAGTTTTTTTTCTTTTCACCAGATTTCAACTGTAATGTGAAAACATTTTAAGAACTGGACTACACTTTAAAGTTATGACATTAAAACTTTTCCTTTTACAATCCCTGTTATTTGCAGGAAAAGGAGGCAAGAGATATCTCTCCATGTATATACTTTTTACTTTTTATATATACTTTTTAAAAGAAACCATTTATTCATGGCCAATCAGTTAAGTAGTATAAATAATACAGAAAATAAGTTAAATAGTGTAGAAAAAGATTAAAAATAACAGTTCCTTCTTTCAATAAGCATTGTTTTGACTATCTTTGGAAATTTGTTTAGATATATACAAGAATATATTTCCACAAATAATTGCAACATCAGTCGATTTTTAATTATCAATTAGTTGAGTCACCCAATAGCATTTTCTAAAGCATAGCATAAGAGATAAATAAGATTAAAAAAATAGCCGTTTGCTTTGTTTTAATTTTGAGAAACACTATCAGCCATGCCCATTCATGGCCCAACAGTACTATCTTTTAAGATGGGGCTGCCTAGCTGGGCTAGGTGGCTGGTGCCTGTAAGATTTAGTCTATGAAACAGCTGGGGCTAGGGATTGCGGTTCAAGTCCCGCTTGAGGCAAAAACAGCGAGACCTAGTCCCAAAAAATAGTTGGGCGTGGTGGCACGCATCTGTAATCCCAGCTACCTGGTGAACTGAGGCTAGGGATTGCTTGAGTCCGTGGTACCGGGCAGTGTGAGCCTGTGGTTCCATGGACAAAAATAGCGAGACTTAGTCTCAAAAAAAAAAAAAAAAAAAAAGATGGGGCTGCTTGAGTCCAGAGTCCCAAGGTGCACCTGACACATGATAGGAACCCCACACCCACCACAACAGTCACTGAAATGAGAGCACTGTTAGTAAGGCCTCATAAGATAGGCCTTTGGTTTCTACAGGAGCTATTGGGACAAGATTTAAAAATTAAATAGGAAGCCGTTGACTCTAAATCTTTGGTAGTAAGCTAGGAAATTTTGCTTGCATTTTTGGAAACAGTCAAATCATTTCAGGCAAGAGGATGAGCAAGAAGAGATGCAACAGCTGCTAACTTAGAAAATGCCAGGGTAAAAATGCCATATTTTAAAGCATTCATTCATTCAGCACAGAGTTACTAAGCTCCCACTTTATGCAGAAACTGGTCTGGGTGCTGGGATTTACTGTAGGAAACAAAGCAAAGTCCTTACCCTCGTGGAGTTTATATTTTAGTAGGGTGGTAGATAAATAGTAATCTAAAAATCAAAAATTATATAGCAGGTGACAAATGCTGTTACTTGAAAAACTTAAGGGTCAGTAGTGCTCAGGACAAGAGTTGCTACAGAGAAAGTGCTGGGTATTTTTCAGTCTTCATGACTCTTTCTTCCCCTTTTTCACCAGCAATTGGGTTCAGTAAAGCTGACCTATATGGACTACCTCAGTTGGTTTTCTGGGGTGTGCTGGTAGAAGATTGGGGTAAGGAAGTAGGGTGAAGTCATATAATTTATTTCTTCACATTTGGCACCGTGCTCAATGCACAGTCTGCTTTTGTAGGGTGGCTTTCCAGGTATCTGCTTCTAGCTGATTCTCCCCGTTCCTGCTAATTGTTCCCCACCTTGCCCCTTAAGACCTAGAGGACCCTTATTTCTCTCCACTCCAGAGGCAGTGCAAGCTTCCTGTAGTTTCCCTGCACTCCCTTCTACAGCATGGCAAAAAAGTCCTTTTGTTGAATCATTTTGAAATTGATGCATACCAGAATTCAGTATAACTTTAAAAAAATATATTCAGCCCATAACAATTGAGCTTCAAAATATCTTTCATCTTCTACCTTGGATTCCTGGCTTCTTCAACTTCCATTCTGCCTCTGCCCACCCCAGCTCTATGAATCTCTTTCATTGTCAGTCACTATGCCTATTCAGGTCCTGGAAGAAGCAGACACTAGCAGGAGCGTTAGTATCACAAGAGGCTTTTTTTGGTGGGTATCAACTGTGACAAGTCAAGGGGAGGAAACAGGATTTGGCGAGGAAAGCCTTCAGACCACAATGCTGCTATGTTTGCTGTGAGAGGAAAGAGGGAGGTAAGCAGAGCAGACTGGGTCAAGAAAAACTCAGGCTGTGATGCAGAGCTGACTGAGACAGCTATAGTAAAAATTATCATGAGAACAGTCGGTCCTTAGACAGAATGGCCAGATTCTGGAATCCTTGCCATGTTCAGCGACTAGGGGCTGCCCAGAAAAGGCTGTCAGCTAATTGTGCCTCTCAACAACTGTGTTCTCACACGCACATTTTTTCTTGAAGGGCAGCCTGAGTGGTGGGCTCCCTTGGCTGCCACAGCCTCTGCTTGCACCATGCAAACCCCCTCATCCCTACATGATAGAAGCTTCCCAAGGGGCCTTTGAGCCTTTCATTAAAATAAAAATTAGAAGAGATAGAATAGTGGGACAAGCTACATCCTCCACACAGCAGTTGGTCTTAGGAGGTGCCCATTATTTCCCTCTACTGTACATACTGAATTCCTCTTGCTCTCGAGGTACCTCTTGCTGGTCTTGGTGCATCACCTAGTGAGGTCATCTAAGTTACCCTTTTTCTAAGGGGAATGAGCTTTTGGGAATTAGACTCTTCTCATTCCGGGGGCGCTATGTTCATCCATTCACAGTCGCAATTGGCTGTGGGAAGAGGCATCCACATCAATTCCACATATATTTCTTGTCCCTAACATGTAACAGTAGCTCTGGCTCATCTGCCTCATAAGAATCCAATCCATTAGTCCTTGTCTATTGGTCCACTGATCTAAACAATAGCAACTATAGATAATGGTTCAATGGGAACATTGCTAGGCCCCCTAGCAAAGTGCACCCCTTTTGAAGACCTGGACTTCTAACCCTCAAGGCCCAGAGTTGTGGGAATAGGAGTTACCAATGCGAGAAGTAAGCGGGACAACTTCTGCTTCTCCCACTTGCTTCCTAAACACAACTACTCTTCTTGCTGAGGACACAGTGTCCTTTAGTAGTCTCTGATTACATGTGTAGATTTCATCCTGAAGAATGAGACCTGGTTATTGCTCAGTATTTTTTCTGAGATGTACTTTTGTTTTTAATTTTACATATATATGTGTATTTATATTTATATTACATTATTGTGTACCCCGGGGCTCTCCCACTTCCCTAACACCTGTTAACCATCCTGCTCTTTTGTGCCCTTCACCTCCCTCACCTTCTTCCCCCTCCTCTCTCGCTCCATTGTTCTGAGATATACTTCAACTGTACCCTCAGCAGGTTATTCCATTACTTTCTCAGACTGGCGCTTCTGGAGACAGTGGTGTGTGTTAAGACCAATGGTGGCCTTGACCATGGGATCATCCCATGGTCACACATGTCCATCACACATGGGATGTCACACACATCCCACATGTCCTTTCCTGTGAAGTGGGTTCCCTGTTTGGATGCTCTTTTGGTGAGCTTCCATGCTTGTGGATCAGGCTGTAGGTAATGTCCTGTGTAGTTGTACAGATGAAGCTCTGCTGGGATGATCTGTAAACCTATATTGAGAATAAATATTTCTTCCTGCCAGAACAAATTGCTTGTCTTTCCAGCACGGAAGGAGCCCGTTGTAGTCAATTTACCATCAAGTGACCAATTGATCCCTCAAAGATCACTATCATTTTGGGAATTTAACACTGGACTCTCTTTGGGGGACCTTGAGCATTCAGAGGCAGTAGTAGTTGGATCCGCTTTCATGAGAGCCCATAACAGGGTTTATGAGACTACCTAGTCTCCATCTTTGGCAACAGGGTCACTTCATTTACATGTCCATTTTGTCTCTACTCTTGCGTCCTTATCATCTAGTCTAGACACAATAGCCAGATGTTTTTAAAACACAGGTCAGTTTACTCATACAAAAAAGTTCAGCAGCTGGGCACTGTGCCTGTAAGATTCAGCCTATGAAGCGGCTGGGACCAGGGATCACAGTTCAAATCCCACTTGGACTTGAACTTGGACAACAAAGTGAGACCTAGTCCCAAAAAATAACTGGGCATGGTGGCACATGCCTGTAATCCCAGCTAACTGGGAAGCTGAGGCTGGGGCTTGCTTGAGTTTGTGGTACCCCGGGCAACGTGAGCCTGCGGTTCCATGGGCAAAAATAGTGAGACCTAGTCTCAAAAAAAAAAAAAAAAAAAAAGAAGGAAAGAAAAGAAAAGCTCTGCAGTGCCTCTCGACTTCATTCCAAAAAATCCCAAGTCTTAGCTGGGTACAGTAGTGTGTGCCTGTAAACGACAACCTATGGAGCATGACTGGGACTGGGGATGCGGTTTGAGTCCCGCCGGGGGCAAAACAGTGAGACCTAGTTCCAAAAATATAGGTGGGCGTGGTGGCACGCACCTGTAATCCCAGGTACCTGGGAAGCTGAGGCTGGGGATTGCTTGAGTCTGTGGTACCCCGGGCAAAGTGAGCCTGCAGTTCTGTGGGCAAAAATAGCGAGACACGGGTCCCCCTATGTCTTTTGTTTCCCTTCTCTGAACCACTCCTCTATAGCTATCTTTCCTGTCCTCCAGTTGTGCATATCTCTCCTTTTCAATGAATGAGGAAAAGGTGCCTAGTCGGAGGACAACGTACCCTTCTCTTCCTAGTCCAGCATTCTCAATGCCCTTTACCCTACTTTGCACCTTTCCTCATCAACCTTCTGAACACTACAAACTTAGGTTTCTTGTTTAGTTGCCTGTCTTTCCTGTTAGAAGACAGAGGTCTTTGTTTATTTTGCTCATTCACATCTCTCAGGACCAGGAAGAATGCCTGGTACAGAGAAAGAGCTCAATTAGTAATAAAGGAAAACTTAGCCACTGTTAAAATTTTAAAAAAGAAAGAAAACTATGATGGAAATGTTATAATTGACAAGAATTAATAATCTCTAATGATATCAAAAGTGTGTGGGGATAATGTATCCTTAGTTTGATGTGAGTTTACAGTTTGTTGCAACCTTTTGGAAAGTCATATAGCCATGTGAAGATGGCTTCTTTTAGAATTTCAGCTCTTGTCCACACAACATAAATACTCTTAAAACTACTTACCTCCACTTAGTTGTCCAATTATGATTTGAAGAGCTGATTTAATAGTGTAGTCCGTCAGTGAGTTACTGGGACAAGACCTGGCATTCACATGTTTTTTGTTTAAACAGTATCATTTATGCAACCCAGCATTCTTTTTTCACATTTGAGCTGATTTTCTCATGAGATTTGCAAGAGAGAGTAGAAATATTGTTAACAATAAATTGTGAAATAAATCTTTTGCTAAATTTCAATATGCTTTAGTAGTTTGGGATATTTTTCTTTCTCGCAGTTCAACATTCTTTTCTTTATTCAATAGATTTTTCTTCATTTTAAGCTAAAACTGATTTTAATACATATTTTACTACAGGTAAATCTGGCTGGTCTTTTCAGCTAAAATTCATAACCAGCTTTTTGTTGGAATCACATGTATTTGTTCATTAGTTTATTATCAGGAATTCCCCAGTATTTGTTGGGAAGTGAGGATATCCTGGGCCCTATGTCAACAGAGTTCCTGGATATCCCTGCTCTCAAGAGATTAGCAGGAGAAAAATTCAGAATACCTGTTATGTGCTGGGATTGAGGCATGTTTGAGGAAGGCAGGGAGCCTGGCTGGGGTCTGAGTAGGGGGAGGTAGACCAGGAGACTCATCATGTGGTTAGTTTTCCCTCTGTCTTTCACGACTGGTCCTCTGTTCCATGTATGGGCCAAATGATCTGAAAACTATATTAGAATTAGAACATTATCTTCTCATCAAGGACATTATGACCAAGTTGGTACAATTATGTGGGCTTCTCTAAAGAAACCTTAGAGTATTAAATTCTTTTTAAACTTTCAATGGCAAATATAGGATTTTTCCCCCACAGGCCCATGTTTACTATTTATGGTTTACAACACACGTCTGTGTTTTGTAGAGCTATTACACTATGTATTAATTAAGAAGAGCCCCAGGACTCAACATGTTTGAAGTTTAGATAGCAATTGTTCCACTGATACATCTTGTCTTGCATATTCATCGCAGAGTTAAATTGGTTTTAGAATTTTTAGTTCCCATTGGTATTCCTGGTCTATTTCATTCCTTCTTGGATTTCTTCACTGCCAGTTCTGCCATATAAAGTGGATGTAATCCATATTGCAGTTTACATAGAAATAAAATTAAAATGCAGGAGAGCTGTGAATGGGGTGTGCTCCTAAACAAAGCAAGCTACAAACTAGTTTGTAGTTTACAAACAAAGTAAATTGCACCCTTTATTCTTCCTTGTAGCTTCACGATAAAACTAGTAGCTACCAGTTTCATGGTAAAACTGTAGATTTCATGGTAAAACTAGTGGGAATAAAGAAACCTTCACTGGTCAGAAAGATTTTTAGCAGAAAGAAATAATTTGATTGTATTGTTGCATTATATGGCATATTTGAAAGTCATTACCTTCAATTGCTTGTCAAAAGTGATCTTAAGCCACTTAAAGACATGTAGCTCTCATGCTATGAGAGCAGGAAAGAGACTCCATCTAATTTAAGATCTGATGGCATAATAAAACATTACTTAACAGTCTTTAATAGGGAAAAAAGTTAGCTGTAGATTAGTTAGTTAGCTCTTTAGAAACTGTTGTGATCTGTATCACCCCAAAGAGGCCCTAACTGCACTACCTGTGAATGTGACTTCAATGGGATGTAGAATCTCTGCAGATAGGAAATTAAGATGACATCTTCTGGGTCCTTCCTAAGCCAGGACTCAGCAAGGAAACACTTAAATTTGCCTTGGGTTTCTCCTTAATCTGGAGATCAGTGCCTACCTGTCAGCTCAGCTGTAGGAGCTGAACATAATGGCGTCAAGGAAATGAAAGGGTCTGGTGGTTGGAAACCCTTTCTAAATTCATTCCTCTTCCTCCACTGAACTCTTGCCAGAAAATCCAAATCTGCCTTGTGTGTGAATTGGAGAAAAAGTTCAATGGGAAGCATTCTTGAAGGTTTCTGGTGCTCATAGGCGACTTCTGCCTAAACCAACTGGAATAAACTCTACAAAAATAAACAAAAGCTTCCCAGCAGCTGCACTCTGACAGCAGAACTTGCTGTGATCCTAGAGGACTCTGTCTTCCCAAGTAAAACTGTGAATCAGAGAATCCCTGTGAAAGTGGATAACAACCAGCTTGTAAAGGAAGGTTGTTTGGATAAAGCAGAACAATGTGGGGCATAGGTTAACATCTTTTTCTGGTGAATCTAAGAAACTCATGAGCAAGGATGTTAATTTTGAATTCGCAGAGTTTCAGTTGTAAACAAATATGACTAAGTAAAATGTCATTCACAAAAAGAGAAGACAAGGTCAAATTGTTTGAGAGTGATCTCTAATCTGGAGACTGGTATCCTGATACTTGGGGGGGAATTCTTGGGGGTAGACCTGGAGAAGAATACCATGTGACAGAGGAAGCACAGCTGGCAGAGCTGCTGCCAGAAGCAAGGAACCCCAAGAATTGTTCACGCCTCCAGAAAGACAAGGAAGCATCCTCTCCCGGAGTCTTCAGAGAAAGCCTTGGCTCGCTGATAGCTTGATTCAGATTTCTATCTCCAGGAGTGTGAGACAATACATTTTTGTTTTAGGTCAACCAACTAGTGGTCATTTGTCCAGGAAGCTCTAAACAATTAACACAAAAACTTTGGTGTATATTGATGTAACTTCTTGATGGATTGATTAGTAAATGTAAAAAGTGAGACTGCAGGAACAGAAGATATGGGAAACTGACAAATTCCTGATCTATAGCAAATATTGAACCTTAAAATATACCCATAATAGAATTGATTACATAAAGATTTTACTATCTCATAATGGAGTAACAGTGTGAACAAAATAAAGACTGTGCAGGCCGGGCACGGTAGCTCGTGCTTGTAAGCTTCATCCTATGAAGCAGTCGAGCCTAGGGATCATGGTTCGAGTCCTGCCTGGGGCCCGTAGCGAGACCTAGTTCAAAAAAAATAGCTGGGTGTGGTGGCGCGCACCTGTCATCCCAGCTACCTGGGAAGCTGAGGCTGAAGATTGCTTGAGTTTGTGGTACCCCAGGCAACGAGAGCCTGCGGTTTCACAGGCAAAAATAGCAAGACCTAGTCTCAAAAAAAAATAAAAATAAAAAATAAATAAATAAAGACTGTGCAACTGAGTGAAAAATATTTGCAACATTTTTGATGTTTAAATTAATCTCACAAATTGAAAAAAAAAGCATCATGATCCTGTTCGGCAGAAGGCAAAAGATAGACTCAGAAAATTGATAGAAAAAGTACTCAGCCAATGAAGGTAATGTGGGCCAATGTTTTTATATGTTCAGGTCTTCCTCTAAATAGCTATTAATGTTTAACCCAAACATCAATTATGAGATGATGCTGATCAAGTTAATCTTTCTGTGCTCCAGTTTCCTTCTCTACACATGTCTAAGAATTTCTCCATGAAGGATGCAAAGAAATGAGGTTGCTGGATCATAGAGAATATGTTTTATTTTATTTTAATTTTTTTAGAGACTAGGTGTTGCTACGTTGCCCTGAGTTGTCTTGAACTGTGGACTTAAATGATCCCTAGCCTCACTCTCACAGGTAACTGGGATTACAGGTATGTGCCACCATGCCCAGCTAGAATATGTATTATATATATATATATATATATATATATATATATATATTTTAGAGACTAGGTCTTGCTATGTTGCCTGGGGTACCCCAGACTCAAGCAATCCCCAGCCTCAGCCTCCTAGGTAGCTGGGATTACAGGCACATGCCACCACGCCCAGCTATTTCTTGAGACTAGATCTCACCATGGTGCCCTGGGTGGGTCTTTTTTTTTTTTTTAATAGGAATTTTCTTTTCTTTTCTTTTTTTTTTTTTGAATCTTTTTTTTTTTAATTATTTTTGCATATTTTACAATATCTGTGCAGGTCTTGAACCCTTGGACTTAAGCAATTCCCAGTCTCAGCCTCCTGTTCTAGGCTGAGATTAAAGGCACGCACCATCCCATCTGGCTTAGAATAATGTGGATTTTTTTTTTGTTAGATTAAATCTCGGTATTTTTGTCCGTGGACCCTCAGGCCCATGTTGCCTGTGGTACCACGGACTCAAGCTAGGATTATAGGTGTGCACCACCGCACCCAGCTATTTTTTGGGACTAGGTCTCACTGTGTTGTCCTGGGTGGGTCTCAAACTGTGATCCCCAGACCCTGCTGCAACTCCATAAGCTGTTGCTTACAAGCACACGCCACCGTGCTGGTTGAATATGTTCTTTAAATTTAATAGTGCCAACAAAAATTCTATGCAAATTTCGTGTCAGTTTATGTTTATACCAACACCGTCTAAGAGCAGCAAACTGCTCCTGCCCCCACCAACACTTCATAGGTGCAGCAGTTCTCCAGCCCCATCTGAGAAGCAAATTACACCTACTTTTTAGGAATTCAAATCCTTAAAGGCACATTTAACTTTCATTTCCTCTTTGAGGATCTTCTTTGACTGATCAGAAAATAATTTTTTCTTGCCCTCAATCCCCACAGCATTTTATCCACTCAGTAAACAAATAGTAACTGAGTATTTACTATGTGTGCTAGTCATTACAGGTAAAACAATGAATTAACTAGGCCAAAATATCTACCTTTCTGGAACTTGCATTCTAAGGGGAATACAGACAATGAAAATAAATTCAGGATATGAGATATTGATAAGTGGCAAGAACATGAGAAAAAGATGTGGGGGGTTGGAAGTGTCTGGGTAAGATAGGAGAGGACAGAAAGGTAAGAGAGTATTTAGGAAAATGCTAGGGTCATTTTTGCCTTCCTTCTAGCATTTATTACTTTCTATTTTATGTATACACTTAATTTTTTTATTATGATAAAATACACATAACATAAAAAGGCCTAGATCCAGATGGCACAGTGCCATTCTTGCTGTATTCTCTTCGTTAAAGTTCAATTTCAGGGTAGAAAGGGACCATGTATCAGAAATCCTGTGTAAGTCCTGCATGCTAACCAATTGCACCACTGGAGCTCTGTATCAGAAATCCTGATATTCATTTGGTAATATTTTTGTGCAACTATCACATCATACTTTTCAATTTCCCAGAGGTCTTGTGGTTTATTTTTTAATTAGGTTATTTGATAAAGATTTAGAAGAGAAAAAAACGGCAAATTTCTAGTTTTAGTCCACTATCTTTAAAATGGCAGTTTCCTCTTTTGCACTTTTAGGGGAGGGAGAAAATTTTCCCTCTTACCTATCTTGGATTAATTGGTTTGGTCCTACAAATTAGACTAAAAAGCACTAACAAGAAAAAAAAGCAAACCAGATTTTATTAATGCATGAATTGCACATATACACAGGTGAATCAGTGATGAGTCACTCAAAGGAGTAGTTGAAACTTTGGCATACACAACATCTTAGCAAATAACAATAAATTTGTAGAGATGTGATAAGACAAAGGAAACGGTTTCAAGCTTCTAAAGGCAGTGAACTGTGGGAAGGTAAATATTTGAGGGAAGCATGATGAAGTAAGTTTTGTTTGTACAGGTCCATCTTGGTGTTGATTTTTCTTTCGTTCTTTTTTTTAAATGGCTTTAAAACTTCCCCGGATGAAGTGATTTGTGACAGTTTTCATTTCTCAGAAGTTTTTCTGCTTAATTTAATTAGAGAAGGAAAGTTCTGGGAAGGCTTTTTTTGCAAAGGCCCTTTCTGTATCTGCTGATTCTTATTTACCTCCAGTTCAAAATAATCCTTTGCCAAAGAATTGTGTTTTGGAGTGGCTACATATTTTTGGAAGCTGTCACCATGTATGAGTCTAACTCCCATGCTGTAGAAAGAGACCATGCAGAAAGGCCTTAGTGGATGAGATACCCCTGAGGATGGGGAGTAAAGCCACTCAGAAAAGGGCCAAGGGGTCACCTATGTGAGAGATGTTCTCTTGGAGGTATTCTACAGCAGAGCTATCTGACAGTAATTGCCTGAGAGACCTACTGAGAGAACAGAAGAAATGCTTGGCCAATCCAGCCAACACACAGTATTATAAGAGATGGTAGCAAATGGTTGCTTTAAAGCACAGTTTGTAGTGGGTTGATACTCAATATTCTGTCATTCTGGAAGCTATAAGGCATCTGGAAATTGACTGACAAGTAAAAAAGAAAGATAGCTAGATTTTCCTTTGTGTTCAAAGAGGGAAAGTCCAAACTTAGGACAGAGGCACTGCTCTCAAGAACCAGTCCTGAAATGCATAATTGATAGGTATGTGAGGTGAAGAACCTCCGGTGTTTCTAGCCTTCACTGAGCTGATATGCTCATTAAGTGAGGGGTTTGCCAAAGCTGGCAGCTTGGTTGAGTCGTTAGGATTTGGTGACAGAATGTCCCTTCATATTGAGATAGTAAATTGAGCATGTTACCTCTACAGTGAATCGCTATACTCCCCCTAATATTCCAAGGACAGAGGCTGGAATGTTTGGCATTTTTAAGGGGGAGGAGGGCGGGATGAGCATCAAAGCAAAGAATTCAGAGAACTCCATTTCCCTTGCTTGAAGGAGTTTCCAAACTGCCTCTAGGGAGGTGAGTAGCTGAAAATATTCAAAGAGCAAAGGTCAAGGTTTACTGAGCTTGATCTCACCAAGTAAAGCAGGATGTGAATTCAAACAACATGACAAGAGAGATCTAGTGCAATAATAGCAGTTATTACTTTTATGCCATTTGCTATTTGCTGTAGGCCACAGTGCCAATTGCCTTGAGAAAACTGGAACAGAGAGAGCTAGCAATCTGATCCCAGGGTTTCCACTGTTAACTGTTACACCACAAAGCAGAATGATAAAGGTAGTATTTAAAGTTAGGAAAAGAATGGATGTTTGAATAATAGCAAGCTTTTAAGTCAGTTATAGAAGGGAGCTGGTGCTTCTGTTAATAACTTAAGTAAACCATGCAGTATCATCATCATAATATAATAATATCTCTAATTAATTAATCTACCACACAGATCAATTTAAAAAAAGTAAAATAATCTAACAAGGCAGGCAATAAACAAATGAAAAATACAAGTGGTCAATATACACATATTTAAAAAAACCATCCCACTTTGCTAGCATTCACACAACATAAGCGAAACAACATGAGGTTGGTGATTACATGTGGAACTTTCCAAACAGAAGGATAATTCAAGGTGACTTGTCTTATTAAATATTTAAAATTAATTAAGTTGGGAGATTTCAAGCAAGGTGATACTGGAAAATAAAAATAAAAAATAGATGAATGAATCACTGGAACAGATGTGAATGTTCTATGATAGAACATTCCATGTTAAGAAAAAGTTATGTGATCAATAAGTGATAACCCAAATCAGTGAAGGGAAGATTATTCAGATAAAATATATTGGGATTATGAATAAGTGGGTAAAAGGTTAGCTTTATATTTCAACGTATGCTAAAATATTTTCCTAATGAATGAATGGAATATCTGCACTATGGAGTCACTGGATTGCAAGGAATTGGTATGGAATATCTATAGTGGGAAAAGTTGTGTGCACATGGGAGAGACTGGGATGACAGAGTTTGTATGGGAACTCTGTATTTTTGTTTCAATTTTGCTGTGAATCTGAAACTGCTCTAAAGAATAAAGTTTCTCAATTAAAAGAAAACAACACAACCATAATGAAATTAGCCATAGCATTTCTTTAACAAGGAAATTTTGGAAAAAAAACAAAAACAAAACCTTTATCTGGGTAGATTGGGCAGATACAATGCTTCTGTTCCTCACAATCCCAGAAGTATGATTTTTTAGTATCACACAAGTACATCCATTTATCAGAAGTAAACCAATATTCATCAATCTCATCAGAATGAGTTACTGATGTGACATAGCGTGACCTAACTATCTTGGACAGGTCTAAGCCTCGCTTCTCGGCCAAAGGTCGTTTTCAGCCCAAGAATCTCCTGGCTCCAGGATACCAAACGTGGACTTGCCTCTGGCCAATCAGAGGATGACAAGCTTGCTTGTCTAGTTGTCTGATAGAGACCAGCCAACTGGAAGACAACCCGTCAGTGCCAGACCACCAAAATGCCAAGCTTACTAACCCATCTCAGGACAGAGGTCAACCAATCAGAGGACAACCTGTCAGTAACAGACCACCGCAACAGTCATCAGGACCTAAGAGCTGTATAAAAGACTTGACTGGGGGGCAGAGGGACTCTATCCTCATGTTCCGGTGGGATCGCTTAGGCAGTGGGCCAGGCTGAGGTTGGACCCTAGCTTAAGCTAGCTTAATAAAGCCTTTCTTGTTCTTGCATCGTGTGTGAGTGGAGGGTATTTATTCCAATACCCGTGACAGAAATTTTAACATTACAAGACCAGTACCTACTATTTATGTAGAATGATACATGTCTCCATATGAGCAAGATCTATTCTCTGTGAAGATACAGAGAAACCTTTATTAACCAAACGCTGCCCAGAGAACCTGAAATTAGAGTATGTATGGACTAGTTTTATTTGATTATCTAATGAAGTATTTCTCAGAGTATAAATCTATATACTGCTTGTACCAATTTCACTAAGCATGTTTACTAAAATGTAAATTCTGAGACACTAACCAAATTCTGCTGTATCAGCCTCCCAAGTTTGGACCTAGATTCTGCCTTTATATAAACACTCAAGGTGATGCTTATATGCATGGATAACTGGTTCTAGCAATACACTTCTCAGGAATATGGAAGACTTTGCAATAGAAATTTAACATCACTGCAGGATGTTGATGAGACTTTTCCCTAACTCCACTTGGAGAGGATAACCAATTTTGAACTCTGAGACTCTGGTTTTCTGGGATTTCTTGACTCTTATGTTAACTTTTTTGAAATTACTGTCAACTCATGGAAGAAACGCCTTCTTTTTCTCTCTATGTAACTGCCTTGATTTATTATATACTTTTCATGAGTTTCCCTAGAGGTCTAATTGCATACAGTGACAGTTTGCTGAATTATGACAAATGCGTAGGCCCTTGTAACCAGCATGGTGGTAGAAAAGTAGGGTATACTTTCATTCCAGGCAACTTTCTAGGCCTGTTCCACCTCTCCTTCCTGCTATATAGGCTAGCAACCTCAATTATGATTTCTATTCCCATAGATTAATTTTTTTGTTCTTGAAATTTATAAAATAGTGTATTTGTTATGGGCTGACTCCAGGACACTTGTAAAAGACAATGACACTCTTCCAAGTTATTTCAAAAGAAGCCACTTTAGACAACTTTTTAGAAACACTAATACATTGCACTGGTAAAGGTGGATTACCTTAATTAATATATCATTGCCGCCGGGCATGGTGGTGAATGCCTGTAAATGACAGCTTATGGAGTCACGGCGAGGTCTGGGGGTCGCGGTTTGAGTCCCGCTCGGGACAACACAGTGAGACCTAGTCCCCCCCCCCCAAAAAAAAAAAATAGCTGGGCATGGTGGCGCGTACCTATAATCCTAGCTACCTGGGAAACTGAGGCTGGGGATTGCTTGAGTCTGTGATACCATGGGCAATGTGAGCCTGTGGTTCCATGGGCAAAAATAGCAAGACCTAGTCTCAAAAAAAAAAAAATATATATATATATATGTATATATATTATACCATATATACCATTGCCTAAGGCATAAGCAGAAATCTGCTGAAGATTTTAGAAACTATCTTATAGCTAGTTAGCAATCTTAAAGCCTTCAGCTCCAGTTTAAAAACTCTGATAATAAGTTTACCAATGATCCAGACAGAATAAATTCTTCTGACTCAAAAGAATGAGCTCTCCAAGCTCTTTGAAAGAATTTGAAAACAAACTTGCTGAAATGCTATCATTATTACTTAAGAAGAACAAAGTTTGATATTTGTCACTTGACCACACACCATGGACACTAATCTTGAATCCCAGATTAGATTCCAGAAGGAATCAGTATCATCTTTATCATATCTGGATTTCAACAATTTTATGTACTTTTGTCTTTCTAGGCCCATACTGATACCTAACAAAACTTCAAGGAATCAAAACTGTAAAGAGCCAGCTGCAGGGTGCGAGAAAGGACAACTAGAGAGATGGCTCAGTCACAGAGGCTGAGGGCTGATTGGAAGTATGATCCAAAAAAACAGTGAGTTTATTGTCCTGACAACCAATATTTAAAGAGTCAAGAGAATATTTTATGACCAATAAAACAAGGGAGACAAGTGGCTAAAGTACAATTAAATTAGGTAAAATATTATTTCCCATAAGATAATTGGGGGCAGGGGAGTCACTCATAAATGTGTTGGTATCTCCCCAGGAATGTTTCTTAAGGTAAACATTAGAGGAATGGGGGACCCTGTTGCCCACTGAAGGTTAACATGCCATTTCCATCTTCAGTGTTCTGAAGACAGATAAGAGTGCAATGAAGTTTTCTTCATCCGCAGCATGAGTCCTGACCAATCTTAGCTTGCAGCCCTCTGGCACAAAAATGCTACTGGGCAGTGTGGGGTGCCCAGAGACCCCAAACTTTTACAGGGACAAGCCCATGTCACCTCTTCTAAGGGTCCATGTCCTCCCTGATGCATCAGAGTGAACTCATCAAAGTAGTGTGCCTTCCTCTAGCGTGTTGCCTCTCCCCCACTCCCTGCCCATATTAGGAAGTTTGTTGTCAGCATGCTGGGAGTTGTAGTGCTTGCTGTGTGAAGATGGGTGTACTAGAGAGGATGCCAGGGGACAAAGTCCAGAAAACTCCTCCACAATTAGTGTCACCACAGGTTGGGAGTTTGCACCTCACATTCCCTCTAATGCAGCCCTTTTTAGCACCCAAGGGACATGATTTTCCTTTGCAAACAAGTGCATTCTCTCTTTTATCATTCTCTCTGAATTATCATGATTCTCTGGTCTCATAATAGGTCTCTTGTCCTTAGCATTTTTGCATGCTTTGATTTTCTTTTCAGTAGTTTAACTACTATTTATGTGCTTCTAGGTCACCCTCATGGAGATAACATTTGCCTCCATCTTTTTAAATGTTTTTCTATATATTAGAAGGGGGGGGGGACCAAAATTCATGGCCCCAAATATTCTACTTTGCCAGGTAAACTATCTTAAACTAAAGGCAATGAGGTTCCAAAAGTCTCAGGAAGAGCTTCTATCCTTCTCCTTAATTGCTTTAAAAAAATTTACGAGGCCAGGCATGATGATGCATGCCTGTAAGCGGCAGCCCAGGAAGCCACAACTGGGGCCAGGGATCACAGTTCAAGTCCTGCCGGGGGCACATAGCAAGACCTAGTCCCAAAAAAATAGCTGGGCAGAGTGGTGTGTGCCTGTAATCCCAGCTACCTGGGAAGCTGAGGTTGGAGATCGCTTGAGTCTGTGATACTCCGGGCAACATGAGCCTGCGGTTCCACAGGCAAAAATAGCGAGACCTAGTCTCAAAAAAAAAAAAAAAAAAGAATTTTTATAGAGGTGCTGTTTCTCCATATTAGGGAACTGTCTTCATAGATAATGTCAGCTAGATGTGAGGGACAGGTTGGACTCTAGCCCAATATGTTGTAAAGATTCATCTTCATGCTATTTTCCGTATGCCCCAGCAAACTGTTGTTTGCCAAACATGTGACCTTGCCATCATCCTGTGAGTGCCTTCCTTCTCTTTGAAGCCTACATCCTTTTCCTTAGACCAGAATGTCATATATAATCATTGTCCCTGTCTTTAAAATCTTTTATGTCTGCATAGATTCCTTGTATATTTGCAATCAAAATTGTTCCCTTCTCCCCCCCTTGCTGTGTCTAATATTAATTTGATTGTTTGATTAATTTAAATGAACCAAGAAGAGAATGGGAAAATTTCCCCTCCCTAACACTAGATTAAAGAGCTCTGAGCTTAACTGAATTCCTTTAAGAATCTCCCTACCTCTTTTTGAAATCAAGTAACAAAACAAGGAAAGCAGAGAACTTAAACTAACCATTCAAATGGAAGCAGCTGGCCCTTTAAATCCAGGCATTCATCAGGTTCATCCCAGCCAATGCAAGCAGCAGTGAGACCACACTAACTTTAAGAAGAGTCAAAAACAGATGTACTCATTAAAAAGACAAAATAAACAAGTCACTGAGCATACAGTGAACTCCCTTGGATTATCTTACCAACCAGTTCAATCTCTAGTCCCCAAAAACTGCACATGGCTCCTTAGCCACACGTGTCCACAAAATGGCAACTGTTCCACCTTCAAGTCACATGAAGAAACCAAGATATTGTCAGTCCTCCTCCAAAGGCACAACTATTCACTTCAAACCAAAGAAACCAATCCTCCTCCAAAAGCAAGAGATTTGAATTCAATGAAGAAACCAAGATGGCATTGTCACTCCTCCCCCAACAGGCACAGCACTGGCATTCTTTCAGCTTCAATTCAGAAGCAACCTGAATTACCAAGACTCACTTGTAACAGCAGCAGCAACCACTTCAGATGTCTCACAATAAAAACAGCAACAGTCTAGTTTTCTTCAGGCCTCCAGACAATTCCAAAGCTTCTCAGTTTCAAAGTTAGAACAAGCTTTCAAGTCCCATGTTTCCAAGTCAGCTCACACAATTCACAAGCTTCTCCAATATGCTTCCCCAGGCTCCTCACCAGCCTATGCTAGGAATGGAAGCCCATAGTGTGGCTTCCTTCCCTGCTCTACTGCCGCATATGGCGGCAGCAACTCTGAGACCTCCAATCTCCCTGCGGCTCCTCTGCTCTCTCTTCTCCCCTCTTCCCACTTACTCTCGCTCCTTAAATCCTCTCTCAAGAAGGCTTGGCTTCCCTTCTCCAAGTCTTCGCCCATAGGGCACAATGCCTGCTATCCTAATGTACCATTATCATGCTTGGTCTATGGCCCCCCAATTTCACCACAGCACCCCTATCATTTTCTCTCTGTAGGAATTGCCCAATATCATGTAGGAACTGCTTTTGAATACCTCTTGGCTCTTTCTTCTTTTGTAATTCTGTGAACTTATGCCTCTATTTTCTTGAAATAATTTGAAATATATCTTCTTATAGTTCTGCATATACAAGTCACCTAGCCCGGTCTTATTTTTTCTTGAAGATAACTGGACCACACTCACCATCCTCTTTCACTCTGGTGATGGCTAATTCCAATGGTTGGAATTAGTGCAGTTATTTTAATTCCTCCTACCTTCTTGATATGAAACTGTTAGGAAGGCAAGAAATAAACTGTTTTCATCTGAGTGAAGCACCCAGAAAGTTATCCTTCTTGCATGTATTCTGACAATTCCATAGCTTCCCTCCATGTGGTTGAATTCTGCTTCCATAAAAACATCCCTTTTGTTCCTCTCTCTTTTCATCTTTACCCACGTATTCAGGATTCCTCTGAAATCTGAATCTATTGTTCCTCTGAATCTATAGTTATCACAGCCTATTGGGCTACTTTCCCTTTCTAACTGGCCTGTGCACAACACACACTTTTATCACTGTGTCTCACGTGTCCTCCCAGTCCTGCTGGCTGTCCATGGCTTCCATGAGGTCTTGTTTGTGACTCCAAACTCTAGTCGCCAGGTTACTGTGTTGCTTGAGTTTTGTGCATTATATCTGGACATCTGTTGCCTGTGTTTTGGTTCTGATGTCCTTCCCAGTTGTTTCCTCACTGGATTACTGGGCACCTCCCTTGCCGTTGACATTCTTCCCAGGTTTTCCTTGATGTCACCCATGGTGATCCATTTCACTTTCATCTAGGTGTTTTTTTCTTCCCCTCCATCTGTTTTCCATTTACAGTCCTTTTGGCCAGATGAGTGGGTCTCTGACTAAACACATTCTTTTCAGTCTTTGAAAAATGCTCTCTTTATTCTAAGTCAAATAGCTGTCATTTCTGCATTGGAAGCTGTGGTCCTGAAATTAAAATTTGCATCAAGTGCCTACCTAGTCAATCATATTATATTTTATTCTCAGCATTTGCCCAAAGTCCTTTATTTTTTGTCCAAATTCCACAGCATTTTGAGATGCTTCCAGACTCTATTTTGATGAGTTTTCATTTCTCTACAATTTGGCAAGTCCTAGCTTTGACCAGCCACAGCAGGCTCTGCCATATGCTAGATTCACAGTCTGTGAAGAGGGACAGACACATCCTTTTATATGACTTCAGTGTGTCCAACTACAGACATTACTTAAGGGGTCCCAAGTTCCAGTATGAGACTTTTTCTGTCAGCATATAATTTACCATTTTATGGTGTGCCTTCTTCCTTGGTAGTCGGTAACACTAGTGTTGGTATAGTAGAGATATTTGTTCTACTCCTTATCACTGGGTAGCTAAAGAGGAAAAGTAACCTAGTGAATTCTCCATGCCAAAGTTTCTTTATCCTTTGAATAAGGATATAAATATGATACTACACATAAAACCACGTTGTATACTTAAGTAGTACACACATAATTTTCGGAATAACGACTGGGTTACTTAGCTCCCCAACCTTTAGAGCACTTGCAATATGTCAGGAAGTTGGCCAGAATTTGCCCCAACCATTTATAAATTTGTTCTAGAAGCTAGAGTCAGTGTATGGAGAAGCACAGTTGTGTGTGTAAAACCTGGTACTGGAGTTCTTGGAAGAACTACATTTAGGAGTGTGTCCTTTTCCCAAAACGTTAACATTGTGATAGCCGCTGCATCCTACCCTGTCTTTGGGTTTTAATACCATCACACACAAGTGTTTCTGGTGTCCCAGAGTTCATCCCAGCATTGTTCAAGAACCTGTTTATTATTTAGAACTCTGGGCAGTTCAGAGATCAGACGCGTTCAGGGTGGTATGGCCGTAGACTCTGGGCAGTTCAGGATCCACACTCAGTTGACCTCACCTAGAGATGAGCCCCATAATACCTTCTCTGGCCTTGCTATTGTGGAATGGCATGGTTTTCTAGCTAAGATTGTAGGGCAATAATTACCATGACAATGGCAACTACAATGATCACATGCAGAGTATCTGCTGCATGTCACATACTCTGCCAGGATCTTAAGCTATATCTGTGTGTTTCAACCATTTTTAAAAAGTATTGCCCCTCAAAGGAGTCTTTCCAGACATCTTTTACTTAATGCTCCTTCCATGGTATTTTAATACTACAGGTGTATTTGTTTAGGTTCTCTATGTGTGCAAGTATTATCTGTGCTTCCCAAGAATCACCGTTAATCCCTTTGCATATATTCTCCACTGAGAATACATGAAAAAAAATTTTTTTTCTTTCTTCAGTCAGAAGGAATGTCTTCCTTCAGAAATTTCTAGACTGGTTGCTCCACCCCTGAATCTATCACACAACTATTGACTCCAGGGAAAGAAACCTTCACTCAGAAGGTACTTCGATGGAGGAAGGGCAGCATTTTCCACACAGAGCCCAGTCCCAGGTGAAACCTAGGCACTAACCCGCGCCCCCCCTCCCCCATCCCGCAGTCAGCAGTCACTGTGTGCACACTGGTTTCTTTGTGACCTTCTCCCCCAGGACCTTGAATGGGACTCTGGGCCTCTCTCATGAGAAACTTGAGGTGGATACTAAAAGACAGCCCCAGCTATCCCACTGCGTCCTGCCAAGTTTCTTGAGTGCCCAGCTGTTAGAGTAACACTGTGAAATTTTTCTGTATGAATGGCCATCTCTGAAGTCTCAAATGCTGCGTTTATTTTCTGTAGCGTCAAAGGGCTAGAAAATGTGGAAATAAGGGAAGGATAGAGGTGGGAAGAAAGAGAAAGAAAAGGGGAGGGAGGAAAAGTGTAAAGAGCAAGGGCCTCAGAATCAGACAGCTGAACTGTTCACATCGTGACTATGACCAAGTTACTTAAACTCTCCATGTCAATAATATGTGCTTTTCAGGGTCTATTTTTGTACGGA
>PVHY01020700.1:0-25109 GCA_004024945.1 Uropsilus gracilis
AATGATAGCTTCAGTTCCTCTTTGCCTATTTGTATCCCTTTTATGTCTTTCTCTTGCCTTATCGCCCTGGTTAGGACTTCCAGTACAATGTTAAAGAGTAGTGGGGAGAGTGGGCATCCTTGCCTGGTTCCAGATCTCAACTGGAATGATTTTAATTTTTCCCCATTTAGGATGATATTTGCCAAAGGTTTGTCATAGATGGCTTTTATTATGTTGAGGTAAGTTCCTTTAATCCCTAATTTTTCAAGGGCTTTTATCATGAATGGGAAGTACACAGTTTTATAAAATGGAAATCAAAGAGCAAGATTTATCTTTTGAAGAGAGGCCAGGTGGCATCAGTAAATGAGGATGATACGAGTTCTGTGTTGCAAAATTTGTCAAGGCCTTTTCTGTTACTTCAGTTACTAGTCAGTGAAAATATTTATGATTTACAGAACTACAATGAGATACCACCTTATACCAGTAAAACTAGTTCACATCAAAAAACAAATAAAATGAGCAACAAGTGCTGGCATAGATGTGGAGATAAGGAAACCTCTAACACTGCTGGTGGGAATGTAAACTGGTCCAACCCCAATGGAAAGCAGTGTGGAGGACCCTCAAACTAGTGAAAATGGGACAACCATTTGACTCAGCAATCGCTCTTCTAGGAATCTACCCAAAGGAGTCCTCAATGCTAATACATAGGGACACCTGCACTCAGGTATTTATTGCAACACTTTTTATAATTGCAAGGATGTTGACACAACCCATATGTCCCAAAACAGATGAATGGATGGAAAAGATGTGGTATATATATACAATTGAATATCATTCATCAATTAAAAATGACAAATTTGATGAATTTGAGATAACATGGATGAACCTAGAAGAAATCATATTAGCAGAAAAAAGAAAAAGACAGAAATAAATTATTTCACTAATATATGAGGTATAGGAAAAACAAGGAAAAGACCAGGAAGAAAAATCAAAACAAGCTAACAACCAAACAAAAGTACACAATGAGATTAGTGGGGGATGGGTGGGAGTCATCAGATAGGGGAGGTGGTGGTTGATCCACAGGGAATACAAAGATTTGAAATATATATATATATATATGTATATACACATATATAAATAAAATATTTAATAAAAAAGAATAAAGAGCCAAAAACAAACAAAAAGTAGAGGAAGTAAGGACAGGAGTTTCTACCTGCAGAAGAGAAAATAATATATACATCTGATAGGGTGTGCCCAAAGGGAGTAGTTGGGTGAAAAAGAAAAGAAAAAAAAACAAGCTTACCAGAAAGCACATTGACAGTAACAGTTATGCTATACAATGTGAAATAAAGAGCAGGGAAGAGAATTTTAAAATGTTTTGTTCTGTGCTAAACTTGCAAATTATTTTGGCAGTTTCCTAG
Source organism: Uropsilus gracilis (assembly GCA_004024945.1). Lineage (NCBI taxonomy): Eukaryota > Metazoa > Chordata > Mammalia > Eulipotyphla > Talpidae > Uropsilus > Uropsilus gracilis. The sequence goes on from PVHY01020700.1 coordinate 1,401, forward strand.
AGACCATATTAAAAATCTAAATTGTTTTTTTTTAATAATATATTTATGATTTACAATGTTGAAAATTATATAGATATAAATGCTTTAATCTGAAAAACATTTTTCTGAAATAAAAAATGAATGTATGATTTTATTATTTGCTTTACTATAAGGCTTAATATAGTGTATTAAAAACACAAAACATTTTTAACTTTTCTTTTTTAATACAAAGGAAACTCTCATGAGAAATTTTCTAAATCATTAATGGCTTAGACATTGGGACCACCATTCTGGTTGACTCATATATCTGTTTTAAAACCAGACATAAAACTTAAATATTAGCCCTTAGTAACTGATGTTTATTGCTGGTTCCAGAGTACAGAAATTTAAACTCTATTACTGATTATAGAGTACAGAAATTTGAACTGCTTAGCAGTCCCCTAGAAGTGCTATTATCCTTGAAAGTAACTCAAATAAAAGAAACACTCTGGGCTTCTTTTTACTCTTTTTTTTAAAGACTTTCTAATATAACTATTTTAAAAATACATTACTGAGTGCACTAGTGAGTTGTAGAAATAAATACATAAACAGACAACATTCATTTCATGGAAAACAGTATGGATCTATCTTATAACAAAGCATATAGGATATTCCACTCTTTCAAACACTTGACACATGTATCCCCAAATATTTTTAAAACTTGCTTTAGTATATACTTCAAGTTGAAGTAAAAAGTCCCATAATTCTTCGCAACTTTTTTTAGAAATATCACTTTTTTAGTTAATTCCCATGTTACCCAGAATAGTTAAATTAGACTTATATAGTTCCCATTGTATATATTTTTAAAAATAATATAAAATTATATGAATAAAAATGTTGTCTTCTTATAGCATTGTTAATTTTTGGACAGTATCTGATTTCTTCCTTCATGTGCTCGCCACATAGTTCTCTCACTACTACAGCACCTGTAAACTACCATCATATCCCTTGTGCTCTTCCCTCCTGTTTTGACTCCTATTCTACTACCCACTCCCCTGTTGTATGTGTCGGATTTACAGTCAGTTTTGAAGTTTCTTATATATTTGCATTTTTAATGAAGTACATATTTTTAATCACATGCAGAAAAGAGCTATGATACTTAGAGGGTAACAATAATTTACTGAGTTGTATGCATATTGATTGTAATAAAAAACTCCATGTCATAACATAAAAAGGTTCTTTATAGTAAATATTTAACGAGAAAATATGACAATTTTATTTCCATTTTCAAAGAAAGTACTCCAAAGTCAGCTGTTCTCCAAGTGAAAGCATAATTTAAGTAAGTATTTACAATTAAAAACTTCCTTCTTCACTGGAAATATTATATTTTTGGTTGGATTTTTAGCACATTATGCCTGAAATCATTATATTTTAGACATTTTATTTTTTAAATTGGTCACTCAATAAGATTTAGCTGCAAGCACCAGATTTAAAGTTGCTAACATGACATAAAAATATATACAGCTTGTTTGTTTCCATATTAGAAAAATAAAGTTGAAAATGAAAACTATAGTAGTCAAAAATTAGGAATTGAAAGAACTAAGGGGAAGAAACGCAGACATTATCAAAAACACGCATTGATGTAAAACTTGACCATACATATCTTATGATACTATAAGTTCAGCTAAATCAATCAAATAAGGTTTCTTATATCTTCAGTTTATTAGCTTTGGTGTCAGATGTTCAATGAAAATTTTTTGTACAGGAAAATACTAGTGTATTAAGTCATGCACTTGTTACATGTAATATATTTTAAGTACATCTGCATAACTGTATAAGATATGGGGAAGCAAATGTTTTTGAAAGATTTGCCCTTACTTTTTATGTGTAATATATTAACAGATTTGACATTAACGTGAGCTAAATTACACATTATGAGGAATAAATAAAAAAAGTGCAGTAATCAAAAGGAAATGTGAATTTGGACAAGGTATACAAAATTAGAAGTGTATACAAAGATGTGGCATTTTGATGATGAGTGGTTGGCAAAGAAACAGTAGGAAAACTATGTTGGAGAACATAACACAACATGAGGAAAAGGAGAGAGGATATGGAGAAGTAAGGTGGTGCAGGTTCGGAACATGAGACAATGCATCAGTGTCTCATTTCAGTAAGTCTTTAGATCATGGTAAATAATGGTTTAAGGGATATATTTTAATGTAGAATTCCCAAACACATTGCCTAATATAGATGTCCTTTGAAAGAGATGAAAATTTCCATTTTAATAGGAACTATCTCTACTTTGAAGGACTAATAGATGAAATATTAGAAGGAGGAAGATCATTTTAACAATTTTTATATATTACTGTTTTGAGATAGTAGTTTATACCCCTTTTATTTATTTATATTCTGACTTTAGAAGACACATTCATGCACACATAGATACATTTCAAAAGAATAGTTTTTGAGATATAGAGCTTTGTGTGTGGCGGCATGCATGTGTGTATGAGCGTGTATATGTATTCCAAAGTTATATATACACACAACTGGGCAGTTGTACAGTTGTATAAATCTACATATATATTTTACATTTTAACTTTAAACATACTTAAATGTTTTACTTTCTAGTCTTTCTATGAAAAAGTCTGTTTCCCTCCTCTCCCTTATATGTATATTGCATCTTCAGTAATTCTGTCCAAGAAAGAAATACTACTCTATTTTTCACTAGCTTAAAAAACTATGACTTGGTCACTCTCAAAGACATCTGTTTTAGTTTTTTATTTAATCTCTTTATCATTTCTCCAGTGAAATAAAGATGCAAATTAGGAAGAAAAGTATTTAATTTGGTAGCAGCTGTATTTCCTCACATTGTTCACAGATGGGATACAAACAGCACTAGGAAAGCTAATCTGTAGTTTGGTGAGGAAGTCATATACATTTTTGAATTCTCAGTGTTTTCTTAGATTGGCATCAGATCTTATTTTGAATGTTGGTTACAAATTTAATGACCTAATTCACTTTAGTTCAAAATTAGCAATTTGAATGGATATTTTGTATAATTTCAAATGAGTTTAATTTGAAAGGGGAGTAATGTTCCTCATTTTATTCTCATGGATATAAACACTAGGTTAATGTGCCTGTCATCAAACCATTTTATGAATTCAAAGTAAGAATAATGAAACTCATAGATTGTTCATCCAATCTTTCGCATGAAAATGTGTCTATACCCCACCTAAATTGGATATGGTTTTGTCCACCACCCTATTCCTTCCCTATGGAAATTTCAATCTGAATATTAATTATACCAGAAGTAAGCAGAGAATCTTAATCATGAAAACTATTTGACAAATTGTGATTGTAATACTGTCACTGTATAGAGTGATTTTCACTTCACTACATATTTAATTTATTGAATCAGACCAACCCAGATTATCTAGGATAATCTTTCATACTTAAATTTGGGAAGATCTTTACTTATTATAGATTTTAATCATATTTATAATATACTTTCAGTTATAGTTAGATTAGTGTTAGATTAGATAACTCAGTAAGTTAACCTGGTAAGCTAACCAAATAAAGCCTAATAAATTAAAAAAATAAAAGACCACTGTATTCCAGATATTACATTCATTCAATAACTTTTACCAATACAAAGTCATTCTTAAGACAAAAATCAAGACATTTACATACATTTATAGCAATGATAGTCACTATTCCATTCTACTTAGTAAGAACATCTGAACATGTAGTCAGTAGTTTTATCTCTTAGAATATTTTATAACTTTTATGCTTTCTACTTACTGATCTCACTATACACTATATGTTGCATTAAGAAATTAAAAAAAATTCAATTCCAGTTGGCAACTAATTAGGAAGCTTGTTTGGATTTTATCAGCCTTTGCGAAATAGGAAAGCAGGTTAAAAATAAAGTTTTATATAAAAAATACCTCCTATCCCTCCAGCCCCCTTTAGCACACTAAAAAGTAAACAACATGTCTCTCACCTGTAACCCAGTTTTCTAACCAATTCAAAATGTCCCAAAAAACATGACCTATTATATAACCTATTAGTAATAACTGTTGTCACAATAAGTAAATTCTCCTTTTATCACACATCCCTGCATCCTCCCTGCTGTGTGTCACTTATACTTTGCTATGTCCTCGTTACATCATTGTAACATTTCCTTACTAAGGTTTATAAAAGGTTTCACAACTTCATTAAAGTTAAACCTAAACATACGTTCCAAAATTGCAGCTTTATAACCTAGCCTCACAAGTCACTATTAGTCTCTTCCATCTCATTGCTTCATTCCATACACATCACCTAAAAATCTTTCAATAAGAAAAGTCACTTCTCTTTCCTAGGTTTCTGGACTATTTCCAATATGATTTAAGGACAACTTATTAAGAGAATACATTAACTAAAATAAAGGAAATAATTATTCATATGTAAAGGTACATACTCCCACATGGCAATTTGAATTAAATATCTAAAGTTTGAAACAAATATACAAACACTTGATATTTAAGCAAGGGTTTATGCATAACTACATTCTCTTTAAATACAAAATTTTTATTAACACACCGAGAAACCATAAGTGAACTTTCAAAGAAGATATTTGAAATCAACCAAGTATTCCCAACTTCCTGATTATGTGGTGGTAAAAACAATTTTAACTTTATGACTTTCTGGAACAATACTCAGTTGTTAGATCAGTTTCAAATGTTTATGACCTACTAATGCATATCTAGTTGAAATAATGACTACTCAGATAATGCATACTAACAATTTGGGTATAGATATCCATATCTACACATTTATATCACAGAAAATATTTTAGATAAAATGATCTATTGTAATGGGAAGATTTTCTCCAAATGGCTAACTACATGTCCAAAAGGAAAAGTACAATTGCTGTTCTTTCAAAATTAATTGTTCATCTATTGCATGTTAAACACTGTGTGAAGCACTATACCAGATACTATGTGATGGTGGACTATGAAAATAGTTGAGATGTAGTTTCTGCTCTACAGAAAAAGAAGGATAAGATTAATTAAAAGTGATAAATAACAGAGACCACTTAGCAAAATATAAATTCTGATATCAAAGAAGGGAGGTTATAGGGAATCTGAACTGTAAAGTAAGTCATTGCAGAAGAGTCTATGGTGATTTTAAAAAAACCTATATATTTCTACAAATGCAAATAAGCATGTGAGAAGTGGAAAGAAGTTTGTGTTAGAGAGAACAGCATTAATAATGAATTAAATGTAGGAAGATACATTTCATTTTTGACGGAAAATCATATGCAACAGTTAAGTTTTACAAAGCCTTGATGAAAACTAGAAAGTAGTACATACATGTGAAAGAGAGGACATTGGAAAGTGTCAAGGGAAGAATAAATTTGAGATATTATTTTAAGTATGTTCACTCATAAAAAATCAGAATAATCAAAACATTACCCTTATAAGACCTTAAAAATTGTAAAATTTAATAAATACTTGAACAGAAGAAACAAAACCTAAATAAAACCAACAAGATAGAAAATGTTATTACCCAAAGTAATAATTAGAGAAAAAATGCTTATTCCCCCAAAATGATTATTTTCTGGTATTTAATCCAAATAACAAGATATTAGAGCAGATTCCTTGTTCCCTTGTGAAATTCTTTAGGCAAAATGATATAATGGTCCCATGGGTTAAATTTGTCATATGCTAGAGAGTAACAGCAGGGTCCCTAGTTTTTATTAGAAATGCTAACTTGCTGCTATAGTAACCTAATGTGTTCTAGTTGTGAAAACTCTTGGTAAGTTTGAAATTAACCCATGTCATTATATAAAATGTCAAAAAAATCAACAGTAACTTAAAATAAAATGAAAATAGCTGGTTACTTAAGAACAGAGTATCAAAATGTGGTTAATCACAGCTCTGTGGAAAATAAAATAATTTAAGGGCTCCCTTGTAATGAAATGCAGCACATGCCCCCGATCAGCCAGATGATAGCCAATTGCAATAACTGTTCACCCATGCAAAACATGAATATTATTTCACCCTAACCTCTTGAATTCTAAAATGCTGTGCTTCTTTAAGATGAACCTGACAAAATTTGACACTCACGCAAAAGCTTGTGTGGTAGGCTTGCACCAAGCATCACTGTGACTTTCAGAAATATTCTGGTTTGGGCAACTGTTTGAGATTTGTGGCTGTCCTTTGACATTCACAAAAACTCAGACTATTTCTATAAAGGGCTGGAACATTTCATTAGATATGTGGTTTCTTCAGAAGCTTTTTTCACATTAAAATGTCTATGAAATTGGATGAAGCAACATGGGACTCAGAAAGACATTTTATTCAAAGAAAGAAAAGAAAAGAAACAAATGATTGGTTCTACAAAAATAAGTTGAAAAATAACGTAAAAAATATCGTAAGCCATTTATCTTACAGATTGTTAATCTCAGATGTTCCTCTGGGTGTTTTGAAGTCTAGCACTCATCAAACAGAATAATTCCAAGACTTTCTGAGTGTACCTAAACTAATTAGTACATATTCTTTAGGTTAAATATATGTGTTCTAATTAATTTAAACTATTGTAGAACTTTATTGTGTTTAAAGAATGTGGAAGTTCAGTTAAAATTCTTTAAATCTTTTTATTGGATGAATCAAGTTTAGGAAATTTATGTATTGAAATTTGAAAATGAAGATAAAAATCACAGGAGAATGCAAAATGCAAGGAGAGAGACCCGTTAGATTTTAGAGCCCTTGTTTATTTCATTGACCATCAACGTTTTGGTCTATGAGAGTGTGACCAAGACTCTCATCTATTGACACTTAGAAAATGATGAGAAAGTGATAAAACAATATAGTATAACACCAGATACTATAGTCATACGACAGCATTCCTTGGGCTGTCTGTCCTGATTTTGAGGCATTCATGAAGAACAAACTTTTTCTACAAGAGCACTTTTATGTGAAATCTTTGATTTTGGAGCAGGTTGTTTGAAGAGGGATGACCCTTTGACAAGAATATATTAATAGTAAGTGATAGACATATAGGGTATTTTGCATTCATAGATCTTAAGGAAAGCTGGCATTTTCTTCTAGGTCTTAGGGAATGGAGTTGAGGGAGCATTAAAAACTAAATAAATTGTCCATGACTCCAATTCTGTATTGAAAAATCAAGGCATATTAGTGGATTTTAATGTAACAGAGTATAAAAAATTCAGTTAAATGGTATTTTATTCCACATTATAACGAAGAATCCCTATACTATCTGTAAAATTTTAGTGTAGCATCATAGTCACAGTTATCTAGAAAGTTAAAAAAATAGTCTTTTCAAAGATTATTTTTTATTTTTAAATAAAATAATGCCATCTTCTGACTATACTAATTTTAACTTTTAGAAACATGCATATTTTAAAATGTGTTCTTTATTCAACAAGTAATGATAATATTTTTATACACAGATAAATAAATTTATAAAAGCAGTATAAGTATTTTGCATGTTTTAAATGTACTAATTAAATTTCTAATAACAATGATGGGGGTGCAATTGTGACTCCTGGATAATAATGACCAGTCCATTCTTAGACTTCAAGCTACAGTGTCATTCCCCACCTACAGGAATGGGGACAGATTCCTGTTACCGCTGGTGGAGGTAACATTCAGTGTCCACTGACACCATGAAAGGTTGGAATCTGCTATAAAAAAAACTATGAAAAAATCCTTTCTCACAGCTCAGACTTCTCTGATAACACTCTGGGCTTTGATCAGTGAGCCTCAGGTTAGCCTGACCAGAATGGAAGTCTAATTTTCATCTTCTTATTGGTTAAGAGTTGCGGTTATAGTTTGAGCTCTGCTCTTCTTTATTAGACTGATCCATAGCAGTGTTGTCAAAATGTTTTCTATATTTCTAAGATGTCCATTCCTTCTTCTTTGGCTAAAGAGAACACATGAAACTTTTTTGATAGGGCCAATTGGTATTTCTTCATTCCTGATTCTGCTGACACCTCGTCAATGATATGTGAGGGGGAAAGAAATTCTAAATAACACAGATGCTCTTTCTCAGGTTCTCAGATCCCTAGTTGGTTTCCTTCCTTTTTTCTATTTTTAAGTCTTAGATTTACTTTTGTTATAGTTATTAAAGTTTTCTGATGTGTTCACGAGAAAGAATAGGAAAATTATTTCTACTATATCTTCCTATAAGTACAAGTTCTACAGTTATATTTTGAATTAGCCATATATCAGATTCATATTTCTTTTGGGATTCTTGACCGCAAATAAAATGCTATATATCATAGAAAATTAATATTATTTGGTGTGACATCATCAACAAGAAATAATGAGTTTTTAAGACACCTAATTACAGACAGGAAGCCCTTAGAAATGCATGGCAAATCTGTTTTAAATAGTTTATATCACAATATTTTGACCAGCATAGGTCAACCTAGCTATATATTCTGGTTAGAGGGGTTTAAAATATTATCAATTTTATAGAAACGTGGGTTTAAGTCAGACATCTATCACAGACTTATGTGACCAGAGCTTGAAATGTGAAATTCCCTGAAATAAAAGACATTGGTGATAGTAAATATTCTGAGGAGCAAATCCCCAGACAGAAAAAGGAGCACCATGAAAACATTATTTAAAGAATTTAGTTCCTATAACATTTTGTTGAAAGCAAGAACTGGAAGGAAATTATAAGATGTCATGTCAGGAATATGAAGATTACTCTTCGAATAGAATAGACATTACATTTTAAATTTTTATGTAAGCTGGGCAGGGTGGCACATGCCTGTAGGTGGCAGTCTAGGAAGTCACGGCTGGGGCCAGGGATTGCAGTTCGAGTACTTCCAGGGGCATGTAGCGAGACCTAGTTCCCCAAAAATAGCTGGGTATGGCGGTGCGTGCTTGTAATCTCAGCTACCTGGGAAACAAGCTGGGAATTGCTTGAATCTGTGGTACCCCGGGCAAAGTGAGCCTGTGGTTCCACAGGTAAAAATAATGAGACCTAGTCTCAAATAAAAACAACAACATAAATTTTTATGTAGACATTCAGATACTAATTACCAATAAAATATCCAATTCCCTAATCCCTTAAGAAAACAAGGCTAACTTGTGATTTTCTCAGAATCATAGTGTTGAAATCAAATTAATTTTCAGCTGTTAAAACATATAATAGCTGGTGATGCTGAATATATTCAGTGATATTCTGATTTCTCCACAAAAAATAATTTGACAAATCTTAAAAAAAGTGCAATTTCTTAACTTAATGCAATATTCTTAATAATTTTATAGTCCTCATTAACTTGTTAGAAAAATGCTGATATTAGAATAAAGATATATTTTGATTTATGAAAGTTTACTATAGAAAGATTAAAAAATACTCTCTAAACTGTATATTAAACTATAAAACAAATTCTGGTGGATAGCTATGCTGCATCAATTTTGTCTCAGATAAGAGTGGCTTTTCTGTCACAAAGACATTTCATGTTAATAGTTTCACCAGTCAATAAGAAAATACCAATATGTTCATTTTGACATCTGGGTGTTAAGATGAAGATCATGACACACACATTATTGTTAGAAAGGAAGATAGTCAAATTTTCTAATTTTTATAAAGATGTTGAGTGCAGATAAGAAATTAGCATTGATCTTTCTGTATACTGTTACATATTAGCTATTTCTATCAATATTTGTTTTTATGTTATGCTACTTATAATTGAGTTTTGCTTTTAAGGCTTATGGCAGTGTAGTAAATATTTGAATAAGTTCAGTTGTAATTATTTTACTGAAGCCGATGTTTGTGGAGAACTAAAATTCGTTATACATAATAAACATGCAGAATAAACAATATTAGACTTGCAAGGGTCAAACAGTAATGCCCGTTGGCTGCACTTCCAGGGAACTATACATGATACATTGAGATGTCAGAGGACAGTGAAGAGTTTTAAATTTATATGCCAAACAAAAAAGCTCACTTTATTCAAGATACTTAAAAACTCATCGCCTAATGTCATTGAACAGTCAGAAGCTATTGTAGCCAGAAAAAAACACAGCCGGAAAATAACCCTGTTCTGAAAAGAGGAGTTCAGTTGGAAAAATAAAAGACTACAATATTACACAGCTTCAGCCAGAAGTATGCAACTCTTAAAGAAACAAAGGCTGATTTCCTTAAATATACTGATTCATAAAAAAATATATTAATAAACAAACAATAACAAAGTTAAGTTACCCAAATTGAAGTTGTTTGAACAAACAAGGTTAGCAGGAAGAATACTCTCTAACAAGAACCATCATCTATTTTTGTGCAATCAGAATCTATTGTGTAAGAATATACTTTGTGCACAGTCAACAAAAGATTCTGGAAGGGACCAGATAGTAAATATTTCTGCTTTTCAGGACATAAGGTCTCTGTCACAAATACTCAGTCTGAAGCTGTGAAGAGAAAGCATAGTATTACATATTAAGTATGTCTTTGTTCCAGTAAATCTGTATTTATAGTCACTGAAATTGAAATGTCACATAATTTTCATATGTCAGATTATTAATCTTTATTTTTTAAGCTTTTATACATTAAATGTTTAATAAATACACTTTTCTAATGGACCTTTCATATAGTCAAAGGATATTTTCTACAAATTACATATCTATTTACTTATTTATTTATTTATTTATTTATTTTTTTTGAGACTAGGTCTCGTTATTTTTGCCTGTGGAACACCAGGCTCTCGTTGCCCGGGGTACCACGGACTCAAGCAATCCCCAGTCTCAGCTTCCCAGGTACCTGGGATTACAGGCACGCACCACCACGCCCAGCTATTTTTTTGGAACTAGGTCTCGCTACCGACCCCAGGCGGGACTCGAACCGCGATCCCTAGTACCGGCCGCTTCATAGGCTGAAGCTTACAAGCATGAGCCACCGTGCCCGGCCTACATATTTATTTTTAATATAGCATTAAATTTATTGATTTCTTAAGTTTAAAAACATAAAAAAACAATATGGATTCAGAAAAATACAATATATCTAGTTTTATTCACATATGGCTATTAAGCTATGTGTGTAGATATAAACGAGATCTATAAAGAAAAAACATTGTATACTATATATATAAAATCAACGCTATACATAAAATATATGTATAATATGTACATATATATATATATATATACTATGGTTGTGTATATATATGTATATATATACACACATACACTCCTTAACATTTAATATGTACACTCTATCACAAAGTTTTATGAATAAAATGAATATGAAAAACTGATACAAATGCCAAAAAAAAGTTGTTTTTAAAGAGTGCATGTATCTAGGCTAAGGAAATCTTACTAGTCACAAAACATATAAATTATACATTAAAATGCAACAGAATTAATGTATCAGATGTCTGATTAACATCTCTGCCAAACATCAATTTGTGGGTTCCTTTAACACACTAAAATTGCAGATCAGAAATGCCATCATATAACTAACACAAATGCTTTTAGAGCTGGTTTTTAAAATGGTTTTCAATCTCATTAGCAGATACTGATAAGGATGAGGAAGCTTAAACCACATTAATTGTAGATATAGCATGAGACAAAAGTTGATTCCTGTAGAGAAAAGTCCAGTGTGGTTGAAAATAAAATAGTGGCAGGCTGCTAACATTAACCTATTATTTTTATTAAGAAATTGTATTCAAAGATTAACAAAATTAAACCCAATAATTGTGTAGCCTTATTTAATGAAATAATTAAACATCTAAAATACTATTGCTGTATTTAAGTTTTAATGTGTGTGTGTGTGTGTGTGTGTGTGTGTGGTATTTGTGGCGGTGATGCATGTGTATATACATATATGTTGTTTACACTTTATTATGTGTAAAATCTGTCTTTAGTTGTTATATTCTATGAATTTTATCTAGTCTATGCAACTAAGTTATTTGAGAAATCTTCTATATAATGCATAAAGCTAAAATATTATCTAGTTAATGATCCATGTGTGAATAAAGATTCTCCTCTTCCAACTGTAATGTTTTTCAATTGCTTCAAATAAGAGGGAAGAAATTAAGGAAGACAGTAGAAAAGGTTAGTGTTTTTGATCCCAGTGGTCTCAAAAGTGGGTACTTCTAAATTTAACTGAGTAAGAAAATAACAAGAAAATAACCCATATACAAGCAATAGAAAGCACAACAATTGATTTTAAATTGACAAATGCTTAATATGAAGCTTTGAAGTTTAAACATACAAGTATATCCAGTTTAAAAATTCTCACTCTTGATACAAACTAAAATATCACTGAACTATCATTTCTTAAAAAGCAAATAATTATTTTATTGTATTAAAATTATTTCAATTTTTTCTTCAGTAGTAAAAATAATTGAGTTCTAGACATAGGTCTTGTTAAGAACTATAAGGTTAAAGGACATGTATTTTAATATAATTGTCCTTTCAATGAGGCCCTATAGGAATTTATTTGAAGATAATTTAATTTTTAAATAGATTTAAAATGATTTTACCTAGTTTTATTTGCACATTTGTTAAGATGGACTAATTTAGTGATTCTATTGCATTTAAACCCAAATACTGCATAAAAATTTTAATTGGAACTGACATTGCAATATATCTGGTAAATCAGTATGGATTTGTAACATAAAGAAACGGATTAAGTGCTGTATAGAATTCTCAGAAAAAAAATGTACTAAGAGTTAACTGAAAAGAAAAAGATGTAATTTGCATATACTAAATTATAAATACTTCTGAGAAAGAAATATTAAAATCTAAACAAGGAGTCTGTCAAGATGAAGACAGGGTGAAGATGCTGGATTTGTTTCTCTCCAGATATCCAAGTAAAACTTGCAGTAAAGCAAAGCCTGAAAACAAACAAACAAACAAACAAACAAAAAAAAAAACAAAACTTTGATGGAAAATGAAGAAGCATACCAGTTGCTAGGAAAGCTGGTTCCACACACAGGAGGAGGAAAAATTATAAGTGAACTTTGTTTATATCAAAATGGAATAGCATAGCACAACTCAAAAGACAGTGATGACTAGTGTGCAAACTCAGGCTCATGCCAAAAGGGAGATTTCTGATGTCTGACACTCCATTGAGTGAAGGAGAACACAAGTTTGTGCACAAGACAGAATGCTACATATAATAAAATCCACTCATTTCAGTGAATATAAAACATAAGCTAAGTATTGTAAATAAAAGATGTATTTCAAACCAAAGAAGAAAGTCCCTAATTATTGTAGCATTTAATTAAAAGGGCTATAGAAAAATATTTAAGCCATGAAAAGTTAGTTACCTAATTTCAAACAAAAAACAAAAAACTAAAACAAACAGCTCAGGCATTTTTTGTCTCTTTTTTGGGCATTCAAATTAAAGGATTGTTTGGTTTGAGTAATATTTATAACTTAAAATCTAACCAAAGCAAAATATCAAGAGAAACATACATCTTCAATCACTGTTTCAGTAAGTTTACTTCTTTCTGTCAGAAGCAAAGGGATTTATCCGATTGCTGCATATGAGAAAGTGAATTTCCAATCATCTAGGGCTTTATCACTGTCCTGCCTACAATTTTTCCTTCAGAAAGGTGACCCTTGAAAAGACATATTTTGGACTGCTCCTCCATGATATAAATGTTGTAAGAACAAATTCTACTTCTGAAAAATGAGGAATGATTGGCCTGTCTTAATGGAATTACTGGTGTGTAAATCTATCTTATCTTGAGGTGTTCACTTGGGTCTATTTTACCACAAATGTAAATCACCTTTTCCAATATAAGTTTCATGAATAATAAAGATGGTATTTTGTTCTTTGTTTATCCTCTTTGGCTGAGGTGGTTCAGAACTTAACCAAAAAAATGTGCTGCTATATTGGATGTCTTCACATCTAATAGATGTGCATGTGAAAGTTATTGTTGCTGACACATGGAATAATCTTAGAGATAGTGGGAATAAGAACTAATGTTTAAAGCCATCTCATTATTTTACAAGTGAGGATTCCACTGTATAAACAGGCTAATTTGCCTATTTAAAGGCTGACAGTCAATTCAAGGATGTATTGAACATCAAGGTCATGTACTAGAGACTACTTTCAACTTGCTATATTTAAGTATCTATGACTTTCAAAGCCAAAAGATTTCAAGTCTTTAATTCCTTTTTCTTACTTATGCTATTCTGTTTTCTGCAACACGAGGTTCAAGTTCACAAATTGTCCTAGAATAGTAAAGCATATATAAGTAAAACCTGTCCTTTAAAATGCATTGTGGAATAAATATCCAGCTCCTGATTTATCTATTACTACTTATGTTACCTAAGTTATGATTAAAATATGAGACTTAATTAATGAATAAAGGTACTCTCAGCACTTAGAAATACTGATTAAGATGATAAAGTATAAAAGGACAATGAGTTTTGACTAATGTTACATTTTAAATATATTCGTTTGAAGCACATGAAAATTAGTATCAACTTCAATAATCACTGATAAATTACAATTCTCTAAAGAAGATACAACTATGGTACTCCAGTGTAACATAAACATATTTTCCTACCCAAGGAAAGATATTTTCTATCTAAACAAAGATTTTTTTTTTTTGGAGACTAGTCTCCCTCTTTTTTGCCTGTGGAACTGCAGGCTCACGTTACCACAGACTCAAGCAATCCCCAGACTCAGCTTCCCAGGTATCTGGGAATACAGGCGCACACCACCACACCCAGCTATATATATTTTGGAGACTAGGTCTTGCTATGTGCCCCTGGCAGAACTCGAACCGCAATCCCTGGTCCTGGTCAAACCAATTGCACTGATATTTGAATTAATCTTTTTCAGATGCCCAATTCAGCTTCCTCTAGTCCTCTGTTCACCATTTCAAACAGACTCATATGCATTCACCCAGTAGTAATTCTATCTTTGTTACTATATAACAATATTTTTAGCAATGAATACTTACTTGTTGCCTGGGAGCTGAACACAGGGTACAGTGGAGAGATTGCTTAGCTATGAGTTAAGGATTGGCTGGAGGCAATGACCTAGATGACACTTTACTAAACAAAGAAAGGTGTATATATAAAGAACAGCACAATTTACAATGAATTTTAAAGGAAGGTAAAATGGCCAGGGTGTAATAAAACTGGTTAAGAGGTTAACTTTACTGGTTTTTGTGAGGTATTAGGGGCAGGGGGATCACTAACAAATTGATTTCTATCTCTTTAAGGAATGTTTCCTTAGGTAAACACTGGAGGAATGGCACTTATTACTCTTCAGAGGTTTTTGTGCCCATCTTGTCTCCAGTTTTCTGGGGACAGATAATGTAGTAAAATGAGATGTTCCTCATTTCACAGCATGAGCCCAGTCTGGTCTGTAATAGCGTCAAGGAAAGATATTTTCTATCAAAACAAAGATCAAAAAAAAAAAAAAAAAATTCACACTGCCAAATTTCTTCCTAATGAGAAATAACATCTTGATTTTTAAAAAATATCCCTCTTAGTGAAATTAGTATGAGAAAAGTAGATAGACTCCAGTGTAGAATTAAAATTTATTTAATTCAAAAACTATACCCTTTCTTGCATCTGTGAATATTAACTATGGGGCAACTGTACTGAAGGTATTTCTGCATACTTGATGGCTTTAAAATCACTTAACTGGCTTTAAAATCATCCACCAAAATGGAATCGTATGATATCAAGGAAAAAAAAACTGCGGAAAAAGCATAAACTTGAAAATGATTTAGTTAAAATAGGTCCTAGCTTTCAAAATGACTTTCTAATAAAGATATTGATTTATGTAATATATACGTATATGCATCTTTCTCTATGTATATATAAAATCCTTAAAGACAAGTTATTAAACTATGGGATATTTTACAAAATGTCACTTCTGATTTTGATTGTTTTTAAAGTAGTCTCATCATCATTCTTTAGTCAATGGTAAATCTCAAATTAATAATATCTTAGGAATAATAATTATATTATTATTATCTTAGGAATTAACATTCCTAAGATATTAAAGCATTACCAATAAAATGCAAAACTGAGTCTTAATCAATGAAATTACTTCAATATAATTTTAATTACACATGCTAACCTTACTTTTGTAAGTACTCAAATTTATTTTGTACTTATTTTGGAAGATATAAATTAATTTTTATTAAGTCATTTATTGATTTTTATTGAATGCTAATTCAATTAATTGTTAATGTAATATAATGGTAATATTTATTGAAGGCTTATTATGTTAGAATTTAACTTTTTCTGAATGAAAGTTGGATGCAATACAAAAGTTGCCAATATGCAAGAATCAGGATAATTTCCAATTCATCAACATATTCCCATTCAAATGAATAGCAAATCAGCATTAGAAAATACACTTTCTTAAAATCCTAATATTCATGAATCAATGTGTCTTTTTTTTTTTTTACCATATCTTTTTGTCTAAGCTAAGTAAAACATAGCACCATTCATCAGAAATGACTGCCACGTGGAGTGAGTTCTGGCTCATTATTACTACCATGGAAGTAAACCCGATTTCTTCTCTTCTCCTGTGACTTGAGATTAGCTCAGAGTGACAGAGCCAGAAATAGCACCATCTTCTAATTCATCATACATGACTTGAATCTGAATCTCAGGATAATGGAAAAGTCATTTGTAGTTTTACATAAAATTTATATGAATCTTATTGATGTATTTTAAATTATCAGTATTATCAAAACATAAAAATGTATGATGTTTTCTACATTGCATGTCAATGAAAAAGAGCATAATAGTATGTGTTACAAACAAGCATATATTTTCTATTAGTTTTCCTTCCACAAGTTAACATTATAATATGTACCTAGTCTATTTAATTTATTTCATTTGTGAAGCAACATTGGAATCTAGTGACATCACTCACCAACTACCTATCTGATATATTTATTTCACTTTGGATAAACTGCTTTTTATATCAGAACCATTTATCTATCTATCTATCTATCTATCTATCTATCATCTATCTATCTATCTATCTATCTATCTATCTATCTATCTATCTATCTATCTATCTATCTATCTATCTATCTATCTATCTATCTATCTATCTATCATCTCCCTATTTATCTATCTATTGAGAGGACTTTAGCTTCCTAAAATGTTGCACAACAGAAGACACATTATATGGGTTGGTAAGCAAAAGATTGATGTAAAAATTAGGTGAAAGTTTAGTTAGTAATAAAAGGAAGAGCAGATGGACATGAAAGAGGATAGGTGCCAAGAGAGCTGAATAAGACGAGTCTGAGTTATTTTTCTGTGTATTTGGTGTGTGTGTGTGTGTGTGTGTGTGTGTGTGTGTTTTAGAAACGAGTTAAATTTGCTCTGACACTAACATGAGTCAGAACTAAAAGTCATGTGCTAGTTAGAAGGTGCTATGGGAAAAAAACTCCGAATATGCTTTAGGGAATATTCTATGAGGATCACCTAAAACAAATTATATCCCTCCCTCAAAATTAGGCTTTCCCTACTCCAATGCCCTCATACCAAATGTCTATAATGATATTACCATGTTGTGCTATATTTGTAAAATATGAAACACAGGCTGTTAACTCTTTTAAATTTGGGAATTTATTAAACTACACCTTTTTCCTTAAGAGCTTAGTGATTATTTATTAAATTAAATAATGCAGTTGAAGTGCTAGGTGAAATTGTATGTATAGATTGTGATAATTATCCCTCAATTATTCAGTGAGACAATACATAACGTGCTTAATAAACCACTGTTTGATAACTTAGTATTATATACTTACATTCAAGGTTATAGGAATCATCTTTGTTTACAAACTTAAAAGAAAAAAAATACTTTTGAAAGCCTGTATCAATAGTTTTAGTATTTGACAGTTTTCTCTAAATGCCGGTGTCATGTACACCTTAAAAATAACATTTTTAAATAAAATATGTTACAGTTGTGACATTCTTAATGAAATTCTACAGTGGTGATACAACCAAATCTCAATCAATTCTGAGTTTTGAATCTGATATGAACCTTAGAGTTCCTAGTTCTTACATATTAAGCAGGGGAGGAACTAGATGTTTTGTATGTTTTTGTACAAACTAGAACTCCCATATAAGAAGTGAAGAATAATTTCCCCATTACCAAGCAATTGGGCTTAAATTCGAGATTGTGAACCCTCGACTGTAGTACATTATCTTTCAAATAACTTTCTGAGTACCACAGCACCAGAAAATAAAACCATCCATACTTTTCCTGACAACATATTTTAACACATCACTTTCAAACTTCAAAATCATCAAAATAACCCAGTTTATTTGAAGTTTGGCAAACATAAGGACAATAATCTTTTATTTTCATGTGATTTTTAGGCTCTAAAAGTTCTAACAGTATATAGTTATCACTTAAATGAAATTATAAATAGTTCTAACAACAACAAATGATTTTTTTCAATTAAATTTTTATTACCTTTATACAGATATATTTTTATTTCCTAATAATAAGAAATCAGTTTATGTAAATAGAGTTTCTCCAGGGACATTTAAGTGAAAGTATAAATGAAGGATTTAAATTCTATCACATATTTAGATGCTCAAAAATATGTATGATTAAATTGCCAAGGAGTCAAAAATTCAATAAGCAAGTTTAAAGGGCTAGACTTGCAAGACAAAAAAAAAAAAAAAATGTCTATTTTCTTCTTATAGATTTCACTTAATTCTAATCTCACTAAAGATTATAAATAGCTATTTTTCATATTTCAAAGTAGATCAATTCATATGAATTTCTCTGATCTGACAAGGAAATAAAAGAAAATGGCCTACAGGAGAGAAGAAGGTACCTGAGATTCTCATCAGCAGTCTAATCAGGAAGGGCAGTTCTAACAGGCCCATACAATTACTTCTGGAATTTGCTGCCAGTAAAATATCTTTCTATCTCAAATTCAAGTCCTGTGATTGTCACCTAAATAGAGTGTTTGAAATAGAATACCAAGTGCAAAACATTCCATTAAATGTTTCTTCATTTCTGCTTTGGTATCACCCGCCTACTCTGTTTATGTTTTTATACTAACTATCTTATATACACCCTCAGGCAAATGTGCACATATCCAAGAATAGTAATGCATAAAGTGATATAGTACACATAATTATTACACCACAGCTTAAGTTTATATTTTTAGAGTGTAAAAGAGCATGTGAAAAATTCCTCTCCCACAGATGAAATGTTATTTGATATTCAATTTTGAAATGATTACTAGTTTTAATAAAAACTTTAAAACTAGGGACATTTCCATAAAAGATTCTACCTATATAGTGTTTGTCAGACATGAAGAGGAATAGATTTTAGAATTTCCAGGAAAAGAGAAAAACCTCATGAGCCTGACAATGAGCTACATTCACCTGCGCTTACCCTAGAGATTAGATAAAAACATGAACCATCACTTTGAAGTTACTAGTGGCATTTTGTCTTCATGTGGTGGACAGGTCAAATAGCATTCAGAGTAAAGGAGTGTGAGATTTAAATTTTGATTCAGAACCTCCAATGTAAGATATGGTTGACTGATTCAGACATCTGATCATTTCTCTCTTTTCCTTACAACTTCCTTCTCAAGAAGAAACAAGCAAAGGTTATACAAGCAAATGGCACACTGCAAAGAACAAACATTGTCTTATTTTCTACTAAATGTAAGATTATTTAACAATGAATAAGTATTCACTGAATCCCCTTTCCTGTCTTGAGTCAGTTGTCTAAGCACAAGAGATATAAGGGAAATAAGTCTGAAAAAGGTTCTGTTATGATGGATTTTCTGGAATGTAAATCTATAAATGCTTCCATTGTATTTCAGGGTGCTATATATGAGCATTTATTTAGTCTAGAGTTTTGGAAGAAGCTAACTGTTTCTTCAAAAAGCAAAAGCAAAAGAATTCTCTCAGTTAACCTCTTAAATGGAATGTACACATTGATCATACTACATGTTTGTTCAAATAGTTTTAAGAATTGATATACAGTGTGCTAACATACATCTGAATAGATATGATTCTATACCTCTGAATCATACAAAGTGGTAAATCAATGTTGCCCTAATAAAAAGAAAGAAAATGAATTAGTAAAACACAGCAGAAAAAAAATGAAAAGAAAAAAATGTTTAAATGTTCCCTTTTAACAAATTCTTCCTGTTTCTCTTTATTAATAAAATATTTTTTATATTAACCCAGTAGTTCTCTGATTATTAAATAATGCACAGATGGGTACATATGTCTCTAAAGATACAATATATTAATATCAATAAAGAGAAAGTTAGAGACAGTATATTAGGACAGGTAGAATGAAAATAAGAATAAATGCCAGGAGTAAAGATCTATGAAATGAAAGAAGAAACAACTATGAAATGAAAAGTTAATTTTTTATAGAAATGTGCAATTCAAAATGAGCATAAACTAACAACAGAGTATCAAAATTATAAAGGGAATAATATAACTGTGAGTGCATGTTTATCTCCCTTGGGACATAGGTAGAAATACAATAACAGTATTATGGTTGCTACAATTTGGTATTTTAAAGCAGCTCCCAAACAGCAAATAGTTAATGATATTATGCATTCCAATGAGTAGTATATGAGAATTGCAGTTGTTCCATATCTTTCCCAGCACTTGCATTTGTCAATTTTAATTTAATCATCTAATGGATGTGGCATGTTCTATTATTACAGTTTTATTTGCATTTAACTAATGTTGCGCAATGTGCTCTTTGTAAATATCTTCTTGAACCAAGTGCTTCTTCATATATGTTGCCTGTTTTCTTAATTGTGTTGTTTTCTTTTGTGCAATATTGTATGTTTATATATACTTTATATACACTTGATCAGAAATGTGTTGATACAGAGTGACATACAATGAAAATAAACATGAAAGTAGTCTAAAATAACTGTGCAAATTATTTATACTTTTCAGTAGTGCTTGGTTAATTCAAGATACTTAGACTATCAATAGGTATCAGAGTGCCAGTAGACTCTCACAATTTTATAAATAGCTAGAAGTTCAATGACTTATATAAGATCTCTAATATCCCTTAATCTTATTCATTACTAGAAAACATGCTGTTCTATACCTGTACTCATGAACCATCTTAGATTTGTTTTTCAAAAGGTGAATAATTACTTTGTAAGGAATGCAGGGTTCTAATACGCTTATCTCAGTTTACTATGACTATATGCTTTGGACAGATATGAGCTGTGGATCTGGTGAAATATTTATCTTTGTGTGCAAACTAATACAAGAATGACATAAGATACAAGAATTCATCTATATATGATTGATTATACCTCTACAATTACTGCGCATGAAGTTCTATGACTCTAACTTAAAACCTAGCTTGCCTGAATCTTTAGTAGCAGAAAAGTATTTATAATTTTCCCCAAGAATGCTTCTGACTTATTCTGTGGCATAAAGAGAACTTTCTGAGGGATATTGATTATCAATAGCTTTTATTGCATAGTTCATGGAATTCAGATAGTGATAGCTATCTATCTGAATAGACCTAGTTTAACAATACACACGGGAACAACAGTAATGGCTATACTATATTTACCATAGTTTTTCTTATATTGAGTAGAACCTATGTCTGCTGGTCATCAAACACTATTTTTTCTGATGAATGTAGTAGCATCCATGATCCATGGGATGCATTTCACAAAAATTCTCATAAGTTCTAGTCATTTTTCTTTCTCTGTATATTGACCCCTTAAGGGAAACTAGTAAATGATGACTCACAAAATGTACTTATAATCAATTTTAAATGTCTCCCTCAAGGATATTTGCCCTCCTATTTATTGAAGGAATTCTGACACTATTAACTGATGTCTGGAAATTCGTAAAGGACTGTGGTTATGCTATTATATGAATCACTTTTTTTGGTCAGATCTAGAATTACTGAATGTGTATAAATCAAGTTGCACTATAGTGTACCATGCAGATGCTTTATTCTTTAATATTTTATAAACATTTTTACCTCTAAGAGAGATATTTAAGTTTCAAAACATTTCATTATTCATCATAGAAAATCAATCATCCTTAAATAAAAAATATTATTTAAAATACTTTCTCCTTTCTATTAATTCCCAATGCAAATCCATGATGATATATCTCTCTGATGAAAGCAGCACTTTAATCATAAGTAGGGTAGAAAAGCAGACTCAATTTACAAAAATCAGTTAAGAAGTTATATTAAAGTCCTTAATTTACCCCTCATAATCTCGGAATTGGGAAAATTCATTATTCATCATTCACTATCCCTATCTTTACCCCCAAAATGGGAATAACAGCATCTATTGAGATGAGTCATAAGTATAATTCAATTAGTCCATAATGTAACATTCTTTAAAAAGGGTCTAGCAAAGCAAACACAGTATTAACATAATATTATTAATAATATCATTATTATTATCATTAACATATTGCTTTCACCCTTAATATCACCATTATTTATCATATTTATCATATTTAATGCACCGTTGGATTCGGTTCGCCAGGATTTTGTTTAAAATTTTTGCATTTGTGTTCATTAAGGAAATCGGTCTATAGTTTTCTTTTTTGGTGCTGTCCTTATTTGGTTTTGGTATAAGTGTGATGTTTGCTTCGTAGAATGTGTTTGGCAGTATTCCTTCTTTTTCAATTTTTTGGAAAAGCTTTAGTAATGCAGGCATTATTTCATCTTTGAAAGTCTGGTAGAATTCATTTGTGAAGCCATCAGGTCCTGGGCTCTTGTTTTTAGGTAAAGTTTTGATGACTGCTTCAATTTCGCTGCTTACGATTGGTTTATTTAGGTTCTCTATATCTTCTTTGTTTAATTTTGGGGAGCTGTATCTTTCTAAGAATCTATCCATCTCATCCAAGTTGTTGTATTTATTTCCATATAGTTGTTCATAGTAATCTCATTATTTTTTGGATTTCTTTTGTGTCTGTTGTAATTTCTCCTCTTGCATTTGTGATTCTGTTTACTAGGATTTTCTCTCTTTTTTTCCTTTGTGAGCTTTGCAAGGGGCTTATCGATTTTATTTATTTTTTCAAAGAACCAGCTTTTGGTTTTGTTGATCTTTTGGATAATATTTTTGGCTTCTAGATTGTTAATTTCTGCTTTTATTTTAATTATTTCTTGTCTTCTGCTGAATTTTGGGCTTTTTTGTTGATCTTTCTCTAATTTTTCAAGTTGGTAGATTAAACAAAAGCAAAACAAAAAGCTCAATCAAAAAATGGGGAGAACTAAAAAGACACTTCTCCAAAGAGGAAGTACAAATGGCCAACAGGCACATGAAAAATTGCTCAACTTTGCTAGTAATAAGAGAAATGTAAATCAAAACCACAATGAGATACCACCTTACACCAGTAAGAATGGCCCATATCCAAAGAACAGGCAACACAAATTGCTGGCGAGGATGTAGAGAGAAAGGAACACTACTACACTGCTGGTGGAAATGTAAACTAGTTCAGCCACTATGGAAAGGGGTGTGGAGGACCCTCAAGCTAATGATAAAGGAACTACCATTTGACCCAGCAATTGCTCTTCTGGGAATCTACCCAAAAGAGACTTCAATGTGGGTACAAAAGGACACCTGTACCCGGATGTTTACTGCAGCACAATTTATAATTGCAAGGTCATGGAAACAACCTAAATGCCCCAAAACAGAGGACTGGATGAAAAAAATGTGGTATATATACACGATGGAATATTACTCATCAATTAAAAATGACAAATTTGACAACTTCATAACAACATGGATGCATTTAG
>PVHY01020701.1:0-22051 GCA_004024945.1 Uropsilus gracilis
ATAAATGGGTGTTGAACTTTATCAAATGCTTTCTCTGCATCTATTGATATGACCATATGGTTTTTGGTTTTCTCCTTATTGATGTGGTGGATCTCTCTCACAGCATGTACAAAAACTAACTCAAAATGGATAAAAGACTTAGACTTAAGACCCAAAACCATAAAATACATAGAGGAAAACCTGGGCAAAACCCTTCATGAGTTACAATTCAGAAATCCATTTTTGGCCACATCCATAGATGGCAAAAAAAATGAAGGAAAACATAAACAGCTGGGACTACATCAAACTAAAAAGCTTCTGTAATGCAAAAGAGACAAAAGAAAAAACAAAAAGAACCCCAACTGAGTGGGAAAAAATTTTCGCCCTCCATATAAGCGACAAGGGTCTGATAACAAAGATACACAAAGAATTCACACAACTTAACAAAAACAGAGCAAAGAACCCAGTTAAAAAATGGGGAGAGGATCTAAAAAGAAACTCTTCCAAAGAGGAAGTCCAAATGGCCGTTAGGCACATGAAAAAATGTTCAACATCATTAGCAGTAAGGAAAATGCAAATCAAAACCACAATGAGATACCATCTTACACCAGTAAGAATGGCCCACATCCAAAAAAACAGACAATGACAAGTGCTGGCGTGGATGTGGAGAGAAAGGAACACTTTTACACTGCTGGTGGAATTGTAAACTGGTCCAACCACTATGGAAAGCAGTGTGGAGGACCCTCAAACTAATGAAAATTAAATTACCATTTGACCCAGCAATCGCTCTTCTGGGAATCTACCCAAAGGAGATCTCAACATGGGTACAAAGGGACACCTGTGCTCCATTGTTTATTGCAGCACTATTTATAATTGCAAGAACTTGGAAACAACCCAAATGCCCCAAAAAAGAGGACTTAATGAAAAAAATGTGGTATATATATATACAATGCAATATTACGCATCAATAAAAAATGACAAATTCGATGATTTTCTGGTAACATGGATGTACCTAGAAGAAATCATACTGGCAGAAACAAGTCAGAAGGAAAAAAACAGATACCAAATGGTTTCACTAATACATGGACAACCAAATGAAAATACACAACTGCGGGAGGGGACCAGCTGGGGTGGCCAGGGAGGGGAGGTGGTGGGGGACCCCCAGGGACCTCAATGAAGTGATTGATGTGAAATATATATATATGTATGTATAAATTAAAATTTAAAAAATTAAAAAAAAAAGAACTGAAAGAGGTGATCAGATTCCATGGTTAGAGATATTCGAGAAATTTCTTTTTGGTCCTCTGAAAATTGCTCTCTTTCAAAGACTACTGGTTGAATTGACTGTGAAAGAAAATCTTGGTCATAATAATTTTCCATTAGGTTATCTCAAAGTCGGATAAAGGAATCTATGGTAATTGTTTTGTCCTAGTTCCATAAAGTTCCTGGTGTGCTATAGTCATGATTTCTTAGTGAGTTTACCATTAAGTTGTGGTAATGCGATGTCAAAAGCAATTGATAAAGTCTTTGCAGACAAAAATAAATTCCACTGTGTGGTTCTTTGATTCTTACAATCAATTCTGCTCATTCACTCATTTTTGCTAGTAGTGATGAATTGGTCATCTTTTAACTACTTATAACTGCTTAAAATTCCCATTCATGTGAGTAATCCAGACCTGGTAGGCGTGGTATGGTAACATACATCTGACAAACTATGAATCCAGACCCCTAAACCTAATATGTTTATGAAACTAAAACAACACACTAAAAACATATAACTAAAAAAAATAAGTAAAATAAAATTTCCCTCAATACAAAATTAAATGGTTTTTGTTAGTTGAGAGAACATTCCAATTTATTAAATAAGCTAAAAATTAAATCACTGCTAAAAAATCAGTGCATGAGGTTTTTCCTTTAAACTAGCAATAAAATGGCAATTTTCTGTTTAGCTCAGTTTACAATATTGAATAAATGCCAGTAAGGTCTCTGAAATAACTGTTTACCTAATTATCTGCATTTCTCCATTGATCGAGTCAGTATATAATAAAGTGCTCCTTTGGTGAAAACCTCATTCCCATTCTTAATATTACATTTTCTGTTTTCAGGTTTTCTAAAAATGAAATAATAGTAATATTTTATTTCAAAATCACATGTTACACATTCCAACATGTTGAGCTAAACTTTGAATCACTAACTGAACAAGTTAGTTGCTAAGGCAGTAAATGCTTATGGTTAAAATGGGACCAGATTTTTTTTTCCTGTGCAAGTATTAGGTCAGCTAATTACAATGCTGTGCAGTTTTTTGCAGTTTTTTCCTTCAATGCCATCATTTTGGAATGATTTATTGCATGTTTGTGGAACAAACAATGATCTTACTTTCTATATTGTAAATAGGCATTCAGTATTGTCTTCCATTTTTTAATTGGTTATTATTTCTAAAAGTCCATGATCCAATGTCTAAAAAGTATACAGTGAACTTAGTCTACAATTTCATAGTCAATAATTTCAGGAGAATAAGAGTGAAAGAATAGTTCTATGGCAGAGCTCAATTATATTCATTTCAAAATAGCTTGCACAGATAGGACATGGAGATAGTTACTCTCTGTATTCCTGTCATTTAAATATGCCTACAGATAATTGGATCACTTTTAAATCAGGGCCAAAAATACTGATCTTGAATCAATTGATGTGAATTGATGTCTTGTTGGAGCTGGAGATGTTTGAGTTAATAACAATTTCAGCATCAATTCTTAGGCGAGAACCAAGAAGAAAGACCAAGCTCAGGGTAGAAAATAAGTACATTTACACAAATAGCACAACTTTGTGAGAAAACTAAACTAATAGGATGAAACCAGCATGAAACCCTTTTCACTCTATACCTTGAGAGCAGCTGCTCAAATGTCCACTGACAGACTATTGAGTCATATTTTACAATTCTATTTTTCAATGTTAATTTTGTAGGCCACCAGAATAGTACGCATCAAAATAATCATGGGTAACGGAAGAGCTTCCAATAAGTAAACTGAGATCAAGAGGTGAGATCATTAAGATTAGATAGACAGTAAAAATGTTTAAATGCAGCCTTAACACATGAAGCTCACGTTTTTCTGTTCTCAATTTTCTGTTCCCAAACAAGATGAAATGGTGATGCTAACAGAAAGGCAGCAAAACAATTGATATTTTTAAACCTAATCATTGTTAGCCAGTACCTTGTATACCATTTCTATACAGGCTCCACCCCTAGCAGTGCTGGAGAAATGAGGTTTTAGTGTACAAGTAAATTCAAATCAGTTAGCTGATTTGTTTTTAAAATTACTAGCCATAAGTAGCTGAACTTTTGAATCACTCAGCCACTGCCAAGTTAAAATTCATTAGTACTGAGTGTTTCCTGATTTAGTTCCAACAAGAAACATGCACGAATTAGGTTATGGTTTAAAGGTCAGTCTAAAATAACTGTGTCTGCAGACTTATGGTTCAGAAAGAGAGAAACCATATCTCATAGGGACCCCTCATACAGACACACACACCAACCTTCCCCTACTGCTGCTTTGCCAGGATACTTGTAGACTTCTGCAGTGTTTATACAAGTTAGTTCTAAGCAAGCTGGAGAAGAGTGTGATCCTTGAAAATAAAGGTAAGCATTGGCAGAGAAATTGTGCAGTGAAAGCAAGTTATTGAATTACCTCTCTCAAGTGTTTAATAACCTTCAAGTTAAAAGAGATAGCGGTGTCTGCTGTATCCTTAAGCCCACAATGCCAGGGATGAGGATGGCCACCCTCTTAAATGAGAGACAGCCCAGGAATACCCATGACACAGCTGTGGAAGATCTACAGATAGCTTTGAAAAATTAACATGTAGCATCTTTGAAGAGCAAAGACTCTGAACCTAGAACTTAGCAGAGAACATCATATTAGAAAGATAATCTAAATATTATCTTAACATTCTGTTTGGAAGGCAAGAGTCATAAAGTGCAAAGTCCATTATTTTTGTAGATTGATTTTTGACAACAAATAGTTTCTTTAAAAAGGTCTGCTGATCAGACATATATTTTGAGACCATGACGATCCATGTGTATATAAACGGTGCATCTTTCCTAACTACAAAGAATTTTTAATCTGATTTCCTCTGCATTACATCTATGGAGCAATGCCCCTCATGCTTCTGAAAGCTCCACAAAAATCTCCTTGAATTACTTTTGGTCAGTGTGATGACTCAGTGCCTTTGCATGTTTCCTGATTCCTTGGTCCATGATTCATCAAAGGGCAGGCAAACGCACTAGTTTGTCTTTGGACTTTGAACCTTCAAACAAAGACATTTTGAGAAGAGGTGCAGGACCAGAGTGGTGATGGTGATGGTGGTGGTGGTGGTGGTGGTGGTGGTGGTAGTGTTGATGATGAATGAATGAATGAATGAATGAATGAATGAATGAATGAATGAATGAAATGAGAGAATTTGCTATGATGTTGAACTCCTTGGATTGAGTTGCGCTCTTGAATGATTTCTCCTAGGATTTGAAGAGTGAGTTTGATACTTAATCTCATTCCTTTGCGATGTTGAAAAGGAACACAAGATGGAAATAGAACTAGAAATGGGAAAGAAATATGAAGAGAATAAAAAATAAATGACCTTAATTCCATTAATCATTAATATGCAGGCAATGCTGGACATCAGTTATAAAAAACAGAACCTATTTCTGTTACATTTCCCAGGGGCAAGGCACCCCGTTCTTCACTCCTCATGTATTCATGGTCATGGTGACAGGAGCACCTTCATTTCTCTGTCTATTGCAAATTACTAATTTATATGGCATTTTTTAACTCACTCTAGAGGCATTCGGCTTTATACACACACACACACACACACACACAATATGCTCACATGGCTATTGTCTCTCTTTTGGAAACCATTTATGTGCATAAAATATCAAAAAAAAAAAAAGGAAAAGAGGGGGGAAAGAAAGGAAAGAGGGAGGGAAGGAAGAAGGGAAAGAAATCTGGCAATTCATGGAGCAGAACAGACCAAATGTTAGCAGCAGAACCCGGATAGCATTCCAGACCAGGGTAAATTAAAAAATAGATGCAGTCAATATGGAAAGTGGTTGGGTATACAGTAAAACAGATTAAGGAAAGCTACTCATAGATTGGCTGCATTTCAAGATCAGGATAAATGGTACTAAAAGATTGATCATTTTCCTCTTCTGCCCCTTCCTCCAAATTATATACATTTTTTAAAGTGGGGAAATGTATATCAAATCCATTGTGAGTTTGATTTTAAATATTTTACACCATGAACGTCAGAATCAGGTTATGTATCGATTTCTTTATTGTTCCTTGGAAGCAGGCTACTACTTGATAGATATCCATGTGCTTCTTTTAAGGCCAAAGGACATAATTCAACAGACAGTTGGAATCAATAGGTTGTATCTTGAAGGATAAACAGGAGCTAATGTCCCAACAAGTCCTATTGCTGACAACATTGGCATAGTAAATGAATGGTAATTCTGAGATGTGTTGTAATAAGCAAGAAAAGGGATAACCTGAGATGACCCTAATGGAAAACTGTGGAGCTGAAATACTGGGTTTTAAATACTGAAGCAGGGCGGGGCGTGGTGGCACACACCTTTAATCCCAGCCTAGGAAGGGAGGCTAAGACTAGGAATCACTTGATTCCACAAGTGTGAGACCTCCTGGGGCAACATAGCAAGACCTAGTCTCAAAAAAAAAAAAAAAAATAGCTGGGCGTGGTGGCACGTGCCTGTAATCCCAGCTACCAGGGAGACTGAGGCTGGGGATCGCTTGAATTTCATGGTACCCGGGCAACATGAGTCTGCAGTTCCCTGGGCAAAATAGCGAGACTTAGTGTAAAAAAAAAATTAAATACTGAAGTAAATGTGTTGATTGTTGAAATAAAACATGATGTTGAACTTTGTAAAGAGATATTACATCATATCAAGTTTTATGTTGTGAACTGATTTCCAATTGTTTGTATTGTACATGTCTTTTCACTGATCATCTTCTGAGTGAGGGAGAAAGGATGTGGTAGCTGAATGTTCAGAGAGAGATGCTGGGTTATTTTGGCTCAGGATGAACAAGGTGAACCCATAACACATGCAACACCTTCCCAAGTTCAATGCTTTCTGGATACTATTCAGTTACCTCATCTACGGTCACTGCTTTTCAGTAAAATAATAAAGTTTCTTAAACCAGCACTTTTGAAGAATTGGAAAGCATTCTTGCTGTCTCAGAGATTTCTTGACTGTCTTCTAACATCAGCAATCTGCTAACTTTTGCACAATTACACAATGCTTTTTCATGTGGGAATGTAGATAGCTCTCTCCAGGCATTCTAAAGTACCCAATATTAACTCTGTCTTCTAAACAAAGCTTACTGAGGTTTTACTACCATTCTTTCCTATTCACTTGATTTTGATGTTTTTCTTTTAACTTGATGTTTTTCTCCCAAAGTTCTCTTTGGCTGGGGACTTATTTTTAATGCTTTTCCTGGCTTGCCTTAAGAAGCTTTACCTCTTCAAACGTTCTGGCTCAGAACTTAAATAGGAACTTTGCTCCTTATTCATTTTCATATAATGCCTCCATCACAGATTGACAAATTCTAAGGCATTTACTTTGAAAGAACTTGAGTGTAGTTGTAAAAACATTTACTGATATTTAAAATGTGCTGAATATTGTATTTCAGTGGAAAGTCGGATTTAAATATGATTTTCTTTTCTTGAAGTAACTCAAATACATCTAAAAGGATGCTAAAGATATTGAATGTAGTGTTCGTCTCATTTGTCTCATCATTTTCTGGTTGCTCTTTATATCTATGTGAGTTCATTTTATCCTCATACTGTCACAGGGAAAAGAGAAACATTGCTCAGATTTTGAAAATAAATTTGGGAGAGGTCAACTAAGTTGGCCAAGAACACTTAGCCACTCAAGCGTTTTGCCAGAATTAGATTTTCGACTGGGTGACTCCACCAGGAGGAGCCATATCTGCCATTTAAAGGCTCCTGGTACCCTTTTACTCTTTAGCAATAAAACAATAATCCATCTTTCTGTAAGCAGAGGACATATGGTGTATGGTGGGAGGGGCAGGTTGTAATCACCAAACCTCCATAGCTCTGTGAGCTGGGTAAATGATCTTTCTGAGTGTGCTTTGGTTTTCTTATCAATACATTTAAGAAAACAGTGAAGATGGTCTCATGGAGCTCTTCTGAGGATTAAATCAACTTAGAACTGAGACTGGTAGAGGTATGTGACAAATATGTATTATTAAAAGCAAGTAAACAGAAAAATAGGGAAAACAGCTGGCTTTGCGTATGTCCAGGTATGAGGAGAGAAAAATTTTAGTGTTAACTCACTGTGCAACAGTTAGTGGAGAGGTTTGGGTGGGGGGGAGGAAGGTGTGTTTCAGCTTCTGAATTTGCAAAACCTTTGTATCAATAGCTGTTGACCCCTCCCCACTATGCTTTAATTCTCATATTGCCACACTGGGTCAGTAGAAACTTGTTTGCAGTAGACTTGGTTCCAACCCCATCACAGATATCAGCTGCATGAACAAGCAGGTACAAAGTGTAGAAGAAGTAGAAGAGTCAGAAGGTGGCCCTGGTCCCAAAGGAGACACAATTCTTTCTGTCGCTGTTTCTTTCGCTGTTACTCTTTTAAAATGTTCATTAAAATTATTATCTGTCAGCAAACAATCATTTATTTAGTGTACTTCCTTTCCTTCATTGGAAGTTCCTGGGAGCTGGATCTGGGTGATTTTTCTGTTGCCTCGAGCTGGTATATTGCCTAGGACACTGTCGATGTTAAAGCAAACGCTTGTTGGGTGAAGTCAAGAATGAATAAGGTGTCCCTTTATTTATTCCTGATGGAATCAGAAGGAGGGGATATGGCTAGGCATTTGAGGAACAGGTAAGCTGAAAGGAGAGAGTACAGCCTAGGATGCCAAAGCACAAGCTTTTTGGCAGAGTGATAAATGCCTGCTTATTGTCATTAGTGCGTCTTTGCCCTTAACTGAATTCCCTCTAGATCGAGCCTGATTTCTCTC
Source organism: Uropsilus gracilis (assembly GCA_004024945.1). Lineage (NCBI taxonomy): Eukaryota > Metazoa > Chordata > Mammalia > Eulipotyphla > Talpidae > Uropsilus > Uropsilus gracilis. Next base: position 8,031 of record PVHY01020701.1, read on the forward strand.
AGTGCCTTGACACAATGGCTATTTTCACAACTAATTTTTACAAAATAATTGTCATGAACTAGACCCCCTGCTAGCCACACCTCCACATTCTAGACACACCAGAGCAGTCCCCCATGTCGCAAAGGGTATTGGTGAGAGCCCAGCCTCATCCTTCCTGAAGCCCCTTCTCCAGAGCCTCCCCTGTAGATCTGGGGTGCATTGTGCCTCAGCACCAACTGCAACCCTGAATCTTTTTTTTTTTTTTGTTTGAGAGACTAGGTCTCGCTATTTTTGCCTGTGGAACCACAGGCTCACGTTGCCCAGGGTACCACAGACTCAAGCAATCCCCAGCCTCAGCTTCCCAGGTAGCTGGGATTACAGGCACATGCCACCACGCCCGGCTATATATTTTTTGGGAACTAGGTCTCGCTACGTGCCCCAGGAGGGACTCAAACCATGATCCCTGGCCCCAGCCGTGGCTTCCTAGGCTGCCGCTTACAGGCGTGTGCCACCATGCCCGGCAGTTGCATCTTTAGTTTTGTGATTTGAAACCTATGCATAGCTCAGTGGTCAATCTTGTTTCTTCTAGGGAACTGTTTGTTGGATCTACCACGAAAACAGATCCTGGGCCCTGAAGAACTCCCAGGACAGACCTACGATGCCACCCAGCAATGCAACCTGACCTTCGGGCCCGAGTACTCAGTGTGCCCGGGCATGGATGTGTGTGCTCGCCTGTGGTGTGCTGTGGTGCGCCAGGGCCAGATGGTGTGTCTGACAAAGAAGCTGCCAGCTGTTGAGGGGACCCCCTGTGGGAAAGGGAGGATCTGCCTGCAGGGCAAGTGTGTGGACAAAACCAAGAAAAAATATTATTCAGTAAGTGATATTTCCATCATGCTATGCCTGCAAACCCACAATCTGATATATGACCCTGTGACTGGTGTGGGGACTGTCACCATGAGACTATTTGTTTTTTGTTTTTGTTTTTTTTTTGGCTAGGTTTCGCTATGCTGCCCAGAATAGTCCTGATCCCATGGACTCAAGCAACCCCTAGCCTCAGCCTCCCAGGTAGCTGGGATTACAGGCACCCACCACCGCTTCCAGGTGCTTTTTTGAGACTAGGCCTCATTATGTTGCCCAGGGTAGTTTCAAACCTGCCAATTCAAGCAATTCCAGGCCTCTTGCCTCCCAGTGCTTGGATTACAGGCATGTGCTACCACACCCGGCTGAGACCTTATTTCTTAGATAATTTTTTTTTCTTTAAAGATCTATTTAGAGTTTCTTCCTTTAGCCATGATGGGCATTCTCAGTCATCAGCTACCAGAGAAAATGCAGCTTATGGGTGCATTTCCACATTGTAACCTTTCACACATCAGCAGTAACCTAGCTCTACTTGACTCCAAGCAGCCCTTCCATCCCATCATGCTTTGGTATTTACTTTCAAATATCTCTACAGTAAGATAGGAACAGTAAAGCTGACACATGGCTGAACTTCAAAAGGGTGGTTTTCCTCCTCAGAGCAAGTCAATAGAGTTGCCCACATCCGCTCCAGGAAATTGCTTCGTCCCCTGCCATATACCCAGCCCAACTTTGGGTAGGTATGTGCCATTTTAATTTTCAAGACCCAAGTAAATTATTCATTCTTATGCAGGAGAGTTTGAAAGTCCCTTGAAGAGTGCTACCAGGTCACATTAACCGTGTCTTTCAAGACCATCCCAGAAGCATGCTTTCTCAGATGCTCTGTCATGGCAGCCAGAGAAAGATATTCCCACAATCCCCCTCCGCACACGTGTTCTCCCTTTTGGAGTCTCTCAGCTTCCTGCTGCATAATTTCCAAAGTAACAGACTGGCGTCTTTTCCTTCCTGAGGGGATGTGCACCTCAATATCCCTGAACAAGTGTCGCTCATTAAGTGACAAGATCATTTCCATCACAGGGAAAAAGAGAAATTATACCTCCTACAGCAGGGCATGATGGTGCATGCCTGTAGTCCAAGAAGTGGGAGGCAAGAGGCCTGGGATCACTTGAGTTTGCAGGTTCAAGACTCCCTTGGGCAACATAGTGAGACTGGTCTCAAAAAGAGCAGCTGGGTGTGTTGGTGGGTTCCTGTAATCCCATCTACCTGGGGGGCTGAGGCTAGGGATTACTTGAGTCCACAGGATCAGGACTGCCCTGCGCAACATAGCAAGACCTAGGCTAAAAAAAAAGGCAGGTATTACACCTGTGTAAACCTTGAGGGCCTAACATATTTCCAATTAAGCTCCATTGACAAACTGCATCTCCCACATTTATCCCAGGCCTTCTTCTATCCATGAGTCAAGGATGTAGTCGTTAGCTGTGCCTGGAGGCTATCATTGGTTGGTTGGTTATTTTTTTATTTATATTTATCTATTCATTCATTCATTCAGAGACTAGGTCTCACTATTTTGGCCCATGGAACCACAGGCTCACGTTGCCCGGGGTACCACAGACTCAAACAATCCCAGCCTCTGCTTCCCAGGCAGCTGGGATTACAGGCGCATGCCACCATGCCCAGCTATTTTTTTGGAACTAGGTCTCACTATTTTCCCTTGAGCAGGACTTGAACCTCAACACCTGGCCCCAGCCACTTCATAGCCTGAAGCTTACAGGAATGCACCACCGTGCCTGGCTCGGTTGGTTATTTTTTTTAATGCTCTAGTTATCCCAGTCATAGTCAAAACTACAAACTAGAACTTGCCATTTTACCAAAGAAGCCACGTAGCTAAGCACAACCGTTGCACTGCTCATGAGTTTCTCATCCTGCAGGTGACTGATGGAACTGAGTGCAGACCCTACAGTAATTCAGTCTGTGTCCGGGGACGGTGTGTGCGCATTGGCTGTGACGGCATCATTGGCTCCAAGCTACAGTACGACAAGTGTGGAATCTGTGGGGGAGACAACTCCAGTTGCACCAAGGTTGTTGGAACCTTCAATAAAAAAAGGTAATGAGACAGACAGTTGTCTCTAAGCTAATCAAACAAGTGTTGAAATCTCACAATATTGCCCAAGGGGATCTCCTGTGTTGCATTGTAAGTTATCTGTGTTTCTGTAACACATCATGAAGAGTAAAAGGGCAGGGCAGGAGATTAAAAAGCTCTGATTGCCCAGTGGCCCTTCCAGAAACCTTTAAAAGCAGATACATGTCAGTGTCCTGGAGTTCAAAGTACAGCAACTGAAAAGATGGAGTCTGGAATATTCCCTTTAATAATATTCTGCAAATAATGATGATGATGATGATGATGATATTCCGCAGATCTGTTATTCCTGAGAGGTAATTTAGGAAAGGATGACTGATTTCTATCATTGCTAGCTTTTTTCTTTCTTTTGTTTTGTTTTTTTCCACAAATAAATTTGTTATGCTGTTAAACCATTGCTTTTTGCAAAAAGTAAATTAATTGCAGTGATCCAGACCACAATCCATTTTGAGGTAAACACTCCCGGTTTACATTTGCTCTGCAAAGAAATATATTCGGTAATGTCTGCTTCCTGCTTCCTATCATGTTCTTTGATTACAGTTTTGTTTTGAATACGCAAGTTATGTACCATGTACCAATTTCTGGCATCAAAAACTGTCAGTCAAGAAGGCTGAACTAATGAAAGAGTGTGCTTGAAAGCAGGATTTCTTTTCTTCTTTACTACAAACTCCACTCATACTGAGTAGTTTTGGTCCCAGGTACCTATAGTCTTGATACAGATATGCAGTACTGTGTTGTATTTAAATGGAAAATGTCATCAACAAGCTTAGCACACGAAGTTAACAATGTGATTGCAGGCCATGTTACTGTAAAAACCAAGTTTTCTTTGATATGAGAAACAAAATTGTATGGCTGGAGAATTTATCCTGAGTTAGAATATGTATCGTTAATCTTTTTTGCTAGTGGTGGTATAATTATTCATTGAATTGTATTGGAACATCTGCATCGAAAACCCTTTACAGTTATTTCAACACTTACATATTTTCCAAAGGTGCAAGATGCCTTAGAGATGGTCAGACCCACATATTTGTTTTTCAAATGGAGATTGAAAATTTAGTATTTTATCTAATTTTATATGGCTAATGAGTGTCAAAGCAAAGGCTCTAACTTTGATCAGAGGATGAAAAACTGGAAAGGAGGGAAAAGAAGGATGGTGGGAACAGAGAGGAGGAAGGGGAAAAAGAAAGGGAACAAGAATTTAGAAGCTTAATGAAAAAAATCATTCTCCTTAAACCTGTATTACTTTATAGCTGTAGACTTTCTATATGAGCTTACCAACTGCTTTTTAAGTTCTAAATTTAGACGGTAAGTTTTTCACATTGAAACCCAAGTATCTGCTTATTAAATCTCCCATGAAAAGATGAAAAAAGTCAAGATTTCAGCAAGTGGTGAGCAACATAATCACTTACAGATTGAGCTGACCAAGATTTTATAATGTGGTACAAATGACCCGTTTAATGGTTGCAAATACATTACCATGGCCTGGAAGGATTTACAAACAACACATTGATCTGAGAGCTGAAATAGTTACCAACAAGCTCAGTAGTTCACCAGCTCATCTTTGAAGAGTCACTGAATTTTTTTCCTATCAGCATTTTCCGAAAGCTGTAGTTACCACAGATATCTATGTCTCTGTCCTTTTCCTGAGCAGATAAAGAATCACTGGAGACTTATCTTGTCATTCACCATTAATTCTCACTGGGTCCATCTTAATGCTCCAAAGATACTAAGCACTCAGGGAATTTTGTACACCGTTAAAGATATTTTTTTCTTTTCCTTTGACGGCACTAGTAAGCTAGGCCTGGGTATAGAATTTGTGTTCCTTCTTTTGTCCTACCCAGGAAACTCAACATTCTAGTAGAAATTAGAATACAGCCTCTATCTCAAATTAAATAGTTAAATCTGTGTTTCCCCACATTTAACTCAGTGTGAAACTAGTCTGCACATAGGAATAATATGAGGAATTCCCAAAGTGTAGCTGTCTAGGATTTAATTGAAAGATGGGGATTTAATTGATCTAAAATTGGGGAGTTCTGTGTTTTAATGCTCTCCATGTGATTCGAGCGTACAAAAATATTTCAGAAACAATTTAAATATTTCTGTGGCATTTAGGGCAGGGTTTTTCATTTTTCCTTATATACAATATCTCATTTGGGGCCAGAAAGAACATAACATTGCTTTGTAACAGTGACAGAATTTGTAAGGGGTGGTAGTACTTGTACAAGTCTTTAAATAAAGTTAGTATCAATGTTTCAGTCAAATGCAGGTTACTAACATCATTCTCATTTTGAACATCCTAACAAAAATGTATAATGTGATAGTCTGGCCACAAATTTATTTTGCTAAGAAAATCAACTTTTGAGGTCAATTTTAAACTAATGTCTGACATATGTAATGCCTTTGTGTTAAGACTTTTAAAGGATTCCTATTTATCTATTTACATATTTATTTATTTTCCCCATTCTTCCACCTCCTTCCATCCCCCTCCCCCTCCTTTACCTCCTTTCCTTTTTTCTTATTTCTATTTCTTCCTCTTCTTCTGCATCCTCCTCCTCCCTTTCCCCCACCTACTCCCCCACCCATTTCCTCCCTCCCTTCTTCGCTCCTCTCCTCTATGGATTTCCTACCTCTAGTAAGGGCTACACCGATGTGGTAAAGATTCCTGAAGGGGCGACCCACATAAAAGTTCGACAGTTCAAAGCCAAAGACCAGACTAGATTCACTGCCTACTTAGCCCTGAAGAAGAAAAACGGTGAGTACCTGATCAATGGAAAGTACATGATCTCCACTTCAGAAACAATCGTGGACATCAACGGGACGGTCATGAACTACAGCGGCTGGAGCCACAGGGACGACTTCCTGCATGGCATGGGCTACTCTGCCACCAAAGAAATCCTAATTGTGCAGATTCTTGCAACGGACCCAACAAAGGCATTAGATGTCCGTTACAGTTTCTTTGTGCCCAATAAGTACACTCAGAAAGTCAACTCCATCACGAGCCACGGCAGCAACAAGGTGGGCACCCAGCCTGTGCAGCTGCAGTGGGTGACAGGCCCCTGGCTGGCCTGCTCTAGGACCTGTGACACTGGCTGGCACACCAGGACAGTGCAATGTCAGGATGGAAACCGGAAGCTAGCGAAGGGATGTCTGCTCTCTCAGAGGCCTTCTGCATTTAAGCAGTGTTTGCTAAAGAAATGTTAGCTCTTGGTTGTGAGCAGATGCAGAGGTAACTGGAGGGTTCGTCACCCTTTGGTGAAGAAAGAGGTTTGCTTGAGCAAAGAAAGTCATGCTTTAGTGTCATTGTCAACAGGAGTCCAGTGACGGGCAGAATCTGCTCCCTGTGACCAAATGGAGCTGAGCTGCCTCATGTGCCAGCGGTGACCTTGGAGTATAGAACCTGGGAGCTATTGAACATCCCCACCCTGCGAGAAGGAAAAACACTGAGGAATGTAGAAGCTGGGGACATTTGAAGATGGCAGTCCAGTCTCCCCCCTTGTCATCTACCTCTTACAGAATGCCTTCAGAGGCATTGTAATCATTTTCACCCCTAATACACAGTAGCTTATTTCTACTGTTTGTAAATATGTTGTCCATTGATATGTCACTTTATATCATTTGGTTCTATTAAAATATATATATATATATTTCTATAAAAAATGTTTGACCAAAGTAGGTCTGCAGCTATTTCAACTCCTTCCAGTTTCCAGAAAGAGCTGTGGATGTTTTACTGGAAATTAAGAACTCGCTGCTGTTTTAAGAAGATTTAGTACACTTTCAGGCTACAGAAGATGACATATTAGTCAGAAACCATTTTGACAGCAAGTATCTTCTGAGGTATTCTGAAAACAAGATGAATCTCAGTGGATCTTATTCTTTTAATACCTACACCAGGTTCATTTCTTTAAATCTCTGACTACCTGAATTTGTTCAAGTAGCCAGCCAAATTCATGTCTCACCAGGCTGTAGAACTAGCGTTGGTGTGTGTTTGTGTGTTACCAGTATTCAAGAGTTGAAAAATTAGCTTCTTGTTTTAGAATTTAAAAGGAAAAAAATCTTTGCCACATTTTCCAATTTTATTTTCACAACTGCTTTCCCTACCTGTGGCTATTCTATGTGGTATTCCATGTCTCACAAGATGTAAAATTACATTTGAAACACACAGCCAATGTCTATCACATTCAACACTGGTATACCTCTTACCAGCAAGCCTTTAAAAATGCACTCGTTTTGCTTGTTTATTTGTTGTGTTTAAGTGTTCTCTAAGACCTAGATGTTTTGTACTTCTGGTTGATCTAGTTTCATAGTAATATTAAAGATTGCTTGGTGGTTAGCCACATCTTGAGTGGTGACGTGGTGACCTTCATGTGACTAGTAAAAAAAAAAAAAAAAAGGTGGTTAATACTAATAAGACTGTTTCCACACTGTAGGCAATTATTTCTTGCTTTTTAAAAAACCCAAGTTCGCTGATACTGTGTTTAAGATATCAGCCATTGGGAAAAGATTTGGCTGTAGCGGTAAGTGCTGGAGTAGAGAAATGTGAAGAAATTTGTGAAGTTTATTGTTTCTATCTTCATTATTAAGTAGAGTCTAAGTTTTAGCAGTTAGACATGAAAATGTCTCGCTATCATATATACAAATCTTTTTTTAGATGGTGGACTACCTCCCTCTGCCCCACAGCTCAGAAAATTTCAGATGGTTCTTTACATTGGTATTTTTTTCCTTTCTGAAATATCACACAACTAATTGATTTTATAGAATTTTATAATAATCACACCAGAAGTGCCTGTTGTTAAAGATGTGCAAATGAGGATGGTAAGGAACTATTGTATGAGTTCCCTTTATGCTCATGAGATTTTATTTTTATTATAAGATTTTTAATATAAAAGAATTATATAATTGAGCTTACTATAGTCATTTCAGTAGTTCAGGAGAATGGATAGCTCACTGTTTTTAGTATTTTCTTAAGAATTGATCTTATAAAACAAATAATTGTTTTACAAAACTGATTATCATCCTTTTGATTCTCATAAACTGACTTGACTTTAGATGGGGTCATTTTTACTTAATAAATTATCAATGAAAGAAACAAATGCACAATACTGGTAATAACCCACCTGTGATGGAGGTCTCCAGAAATCACAAGCAGAGAACAAGTTGAATCAGGCAGAAAAATATTAAAAGTCATATTGACTATTTTACTATGCAGAGATCATAGTGAGGCCAACATTTCTTTTTCTAATTGTCAAAATAACTTTAATTAAAAACTCTATTATGACAAAATTAGTTTTATCTTTTATGGTTATAACAGACAGCAACATTAAAACACAATTAAAAACCAACATGGTTGTCTTTTCCCCCTGCTTTTCTATACTGTATTCACCAAATTTTAATATAACTTATCAATGACACATTATTCACCCCCCCATAATGAAATTTATATTTCTCATGGAAGCAATTCTAGACATTTTAGAAAAAATAAACCACTAGTCTGTGCTTTCAAGAGAAAACACTTTAGTTTGTTGAGCACCAGTAGATTGACTGAGGAATGTATGTCTGAATTCCTCAGAAAAACATAGACTGGAAATGGAAAGTCATAGGAAGGGCGCATTCATTAGTTATGAAGAATGTGAGTCAAGGGAAAACCCTCCATAGTACAGTCTAATGCATCGTGTGGCAGTGGGGGATGAGGGTGTGAATGCTGCATTTTATCTTTCTATGGTTGCATCTTGAATAAAAGGAGTCTTAGAGCCAAGACACTAGGGATTATTTCCTCAAGAATGTGTCTGCAAACCTTCATTTAGTCAGAATCTAATCTCACTTAGAAAACTAAGCACTCCTGATTAAGTTTCACTAAGTGCAAGGAGAGTCCGGTAGGAAATAGCATTTCTTTCTTTCAGAACAAAGAAAAAGGGTCAAAATAAGCCCTGCTTTGTCCTTCTGTGGCATATGGGCATTGTTGACTTTATTCAATCATTTCAATTTCCTTTGCCTTCCTGTGGAAACAGTTTTATCCCATTAACTAAGAATGAAGGGATTAATCACAAACAATAAAAAGAAGTTGCAGCACTGAGAAAAAAAGTAATTTATTGTTTTTGCAACTGGTATGTGAATTTGTGTGATAAAATTATTTATTCTTATTTAACAAAAATGTGCAAATTCTTCTATATTTAAAGTGTTTTGCTGTTGTTCGACTTTTTAATTTATGCTTCATGTTTGTGTATAAAGTACACTTTGTGAGTTTACATAGTAGGCAGCACTGGCTGCTTTTATATTTGTTTTCCTGAAAACTTTCTGTGTAAAACAGGTGTACATGTATATATTCCTCATGTCTCCTTATTCTGATACCATCACTTTCCTAAGGAACTTTTTGAACTTAATCTCTCATGACTAACAGTATTCATTAATTGGAGGATGTCTTTTAAGTTTCATGAATTGTCATTTTTCCAAGTTATAGGTAAAAAAAACACTTATTCAAGTTAATAAAATCCAAGTTTTTAGCTTGGATACATGGATAGTCTGGATGCTTTACATAGACGTGAAAACACAGCAAAGTCAAGCCACTCATACACTTGGAGAAAAAACTGTCAATGTGGTATATGAAAGTTACTTAATACTTCCATATAGCTTTTATGAATTACACCAATGTAAATAAACCCAAATATTGTTACTTGCTGCTTTAGAAACACTCCTTAAAATAATCATTTAATTTCAAGTATCTATAGGATGCTATTTGTTTACTTAAACAAATTGGGTTTAAATGCCTCAGATGTCAATAGTCATAACCGTTTCTACAAACATGGGATCTCCATGGCTAGAGTGTGACTTTCTGTCACCAATAATGAATCTCACAAGTGGGAATAGGACTTGGGACCATTGAGGACCCCTCTGATAGCATCACTTCCTCTGACCGAGGCATTATAGTCTGGTCACAGTAATAAAAAAAAAAAAGCATCCTTAGATCCACTTGACCAGATCCATCTCTGGATTTGTTATTTCTCCCACTAGCTTCTTGGTAACAAGGTCTCTGTAATGGTTTCAGTGAAGACAGCTGCCAGATTCCAAGTCCGGAGCCTGTGATAGGACTTAGAGTTTACTGTTTCTAGGATTGAAGTTAATGAAGACCAAATCTTGCTAACAGTTAACAAATGAGTATGAAGTTTCATTGGCATGATTGGTGACTATTACTCATCTTTAATTAAGCTTGAGGCCATACAAAGCCTTATCTTTTCAAACAGTACAACTCTACAAAATAAATGACGTAACCATCAGTACAGTGATGGTCACATATCTGTTGTAGAACCAGTTGGAAGGTCAAGGTGATCCGTCATTTAGACATGCAGAAAAAGAACTTGTATATTTTCACTATATTTTTTTCTCATTTGCTAATAATGTAATTTTAGATTGTTAAGCAGATAGAACAAATTAACTCACTCTTTCACTGGAAGAAAACTCTTCCTAATAGTTTCTGCTGACAACTACAGACATGAATTCTCCATTATGAAACATATTAAGTCTGTCATGTATAATTGTGTTTCATTCAATTAATATATGGGAACCTATTGAAATACTAGTCCATGCATTTGTCAGTCAAAAATGGAAATATTCCTAGTGTTCAGATCATAGATTATCAGGGCATTCAATCTGGCAGATGTCTTTCTGGTGCCATGAAATTGTAATTCTCAATGCAGATTACGTAGAAGAAATAAAGGACAATGCTGTTACAAGATGTTGGTTTCAAAAGAGAACAGGACAAATATACATACTAGTCAACCAGTTCACTGGACTCTTACTACACTAGCACTTTAGCAGTGCATGTGCTCTCTATAAGTCCTTTTTAGCCCATTATCCACCAGCTGTCCAGATGGACTGCCATGGGTCAAATAAAAAAATAATTATTGGCCCCTCATCCTATAAGACACTGCCACTTACAAGTGACCCAAAGTCTAACACTGTGAGGAAAACTGTGATTTGTAAATAAAATAGGGCATTATCTCTCTTTCAGTTTCCGTTGGCACATCCAATGAATAATTGCAATTTTCATCAAGGTGCTATCATCTTCCGTGACCCCCCTGTCAAATGTATTTCTGAGTGACTATTTTACTCTACATAACTTTTTAATTTGCAAGAAAAAAATTTCTTAAGTATTTTGTCAAGACTGGGCACAACTTGATATTCAAAATTGGGAAAATGGCATCTAATGGACTTGGGGCTGGCCATGTTTAGTGGTGCGTATTCTCTGTATATCCAGGATGTTGACGGTGACATCAAAACTTAATGTCAGACTGGTGTAGTTGACTTGGCTATGGGTCATGTTCATCCCTTGCTAAGTCATCACCATTTCTTTCAAATATGACCCTCAAGCTTTCTCTGCACACAAACTCCTGTGTATGTTTGGTGGGCCATTTTATAATTTGCAATATTTTATGTCCACAGTAAACACTTGGCTACTGTATCTCAGTCTTTTCTTTAACAGTTTATATCATATGAGAAACACTTCAACCCATCCTGAAAGTATGTTTAGTTAGATCATACTATGTGTGACTTTGTGAAATTAGACTTTTGATGAATAAATATATGTTGTCTCTGGAGGGTGTTTTTGCATTACATGTTCAGGCATGACACAACAGAGTTGACAAAGACTGCTCACATTTTATTATGACTAACATCAGGAAATCACATGCTTTTTAAATAGATTACAGATGACTAAGATTGCGGAAACGTGTTCAATTGAACATAAGCAATGGCACTGGTGATTTCTACATTAATCTGTAAGTAAAGTCAGTAAAAACACTAAACAGGTAAAATAAAAATGTTTAAAGCTTGAAACATGCTTCCAAGATAAAACAAATGATCAAGGCTTTAAATGGTATACATAAGCAGAAAAAAATGTAGCTTTTGATCACCTTCAGTTTTCCAGAAGTGACAGCTTTTTTTTTTTTTTTTAAGCAAACATAATGTAGTTGAAAGCTAAAAACTGGAAATCTGTGACAGGTTGTGTCTAAAATGTCTCCTCAGTTTTGGCAAATTTCAAACCTGATTCACCTATAGAAAGCATTACTGTGTCTGTAACATGCGTTTTAAAGCAGCTGTTAATCAGGGACATCTTTTAAACTGAGTCGTTGGGAATCTATCCTGTACTTTCTTCATTGAGAAACAATATCCTATTTGGTAAAGCATTTCCCTATATGTGACTTTGAACTTTGACCAATTAAGCATTGGTTTTGTGGTTTCAGTGAGCATAATAAATGTAAATCGCAAAGTAGGTCAAATTATACACTGCATATAACATTGTAGAGTTGAAAACTATTGTCCCTTTGTTTTCAATTTTCTCATAACAGTCGGCAGACCATGCCAGATCTTATGGAAGTCCTAGGTGTTCTCTCATTTCCACTATGCTACTACTCCTCACAGATGATTAATAGTTTAACTTAGTTAATGAATCATGGATTTATTGTTGTAGCATCTTACCAGACTACTTTTCCTAGAATAAAAATTCTACTGTTAAATTAGAAACAGCAACATTATCTTGCAGCTTCATTTTTATTTTTTACAGAAAATTTTATTCTAGGTATAAAATTAAAGTATCAAGAAAATAATGCACACATGAAAATTTAAAAAAAATTAAATTCACTAGCAAAGTCCTAATGTATCTGCTGGCAAAATGTGTAGTATTAAAATTCCTTAGGACATGAATTCCTTCTAAACCTGAAATCATTAATGTTTAGCTGTATTGAATTTCTCTCTCAAATAGTTGTTAGAATAGTCCTTTAATCTTATTCTGAGTAGGGGGTACAGATTTTTTAATTGATATCACACTGGCTTATCACACTGCATATGATTTATAGGTTCACTGCTCCTCAGAGGTATATCACCACACTATACCCACCACCAAAACACCCACAGGCCTTTACCATAGACATTGGGTTCCCCTCCCCCAGTTTGTATACTCTCAGAGAAATGAGTTAAAACACCTTTTGCTTAGAAAGATGATTTGTGGCCATTATGATATGGCAGAAATTTTAGAACACATCTTGAGGTTGGGCCCTCAAGGATGGTTGGGCCTTCAGGATGGTAAACTTTCACCCATGTTTCCTTAAGTGACCTTTGTGGGGTTGGTCGTAAGGCCCAATTATTGTAGACATCTGTCACATCGTGGCTAGAAGCTCGTGGGTTCTAGCTATCAGTACAGCCAGGTACCATGATAAGCACATGAGCTATGCCCAGTGCTCCTCTTCTTGACCTCTGAGAGTCTTAACTCTTCATGGACTGTGAGTCTGAGGAAGGAGTAGAGGGGCGCGTAGAGGACTGTGGGATGGGAGAGGGAGGTGGTGTTCAGAACTTGGATATAAAAGTAAGAGTCAGAAACAGAACCCCTAAGTAAAAGTAAGAGAAGTCTTGAAATTTCAGTCAATATGGCAGGAAAGTCTAGAGAGTCAGAAAGACAGCTAGAGAGGCAGTAAGTGCCCAGAATTACAAAGGAGTTCTGTTTGAGAAAGAATTTTACAGAAAACCAGTAAATGGCTAAAACAGGTATAAAAGAAAAGTGCTGGCATTTACCATGACAAACTTCTTCACAGCTAATAATGAGCTGATTCAGATGAGGTCAAAGATGTGAAAATGACCCCAGAGACAGCTTTTGGAGGAGGATAGCATGAAAAAAATGGTCATAAATGGAACAATAGGAAAATCAAAACCATCATTAATTCCTAGATTATGTGGGCATTTTCTCAAAATAGTATCTGTTCATTTAAAACCATGTTTTCCACGAATGACGATTGCATATTGTAAACCCAAGTTCCCCTCCATGTCTACAACAAAACCAGAGTATTGAATCACAGAAGGATGGACCATCTGGGGCAGTTGCCAGGGAAGGATAAGGATGCATAGCAGCCTTTAGTACTTTTCTCTAAAAGGATTTCACATTTGCTATAATCAGTTTCTCTTTCCACTTTGAGATGTCATAGCAATCTGTCTCCTGGTTCAACTTACAGTGGAGTTTGCCTTGGAGTTATGGCTCTCCCATTGTTTTTTTTTTTTTTTTTTTTTTTTT